>CABHPQ010169885.1:51254-64533 GCA_902168405.1 Peromyscus aztecus
ACACACACACACACACACACACACACACACACACACACACACACACACACAGATGCACACCACATGCATGGGCAAACTCTCTCTCTCTCTCTCTCTCTCTCTCTCTCTCTCTCTCTCTCAGATGCTATGGCAACTGAAATGTCTCTGGAAAAACTTAGAAGAAATTGATAACAGATGTTGCCTTTAGGGTAAAGAAGTTAGGGAATCAGTCACTTTGAGTATTGTTTAAGAACATACTTTGTACTTAATTACATCATATACACTTACTTTAAAACTTTCATAATAAAAAAGAGACACAAGATGAAACATTTTCATTCTATTTATGAATTCCCATGAATTCTGCACAAATTCCCAGCCTATGACATAAAGAACGACCTTGAAGTTACTTTGTATGTCAGGGTTTCATGCATAAGCCTCAAGGCCACCACATGTCCTGAGAAGGAACTGAAAGTACATTGAAAATACCATCTCAGGTGTGACGTGAAGGTCACCATCAGGAGGGCAGAGCGCACTCCAGTTGACTGAGAAAGTGCCACCCTGCTGCTGTTGCCGTCAACTCCTACAGCCAGGTTCCCCCCTCCCGAGTGTGCACAGACCCACTCCACTTTACTGGGTCCCCCTACTCTCCACTAAGTTACCCCTAACTCTCTGATCCAGTATCTGACCCTCTCAAATGAGAATGGAAATCCCCTATCCCCTTGCACTAGAACCCCTATTTCTACAATCTCGGGGGGGGGGGGGGGGGGGGGGGGTGGGGGAGAGTCCTTATCTTGGTAATTCACATCTGTACATTGCAATATTCATTTCTAGAAAATATATACATGCCTGTCACTTATCTCACTTTCTCACACAAAAATCCATCTGGGAGTTGGTGTCAGTATAACACATTCATTCACCGTCACACAGAACTCAGTGGAAGTACCCTCCACCCTAGGGTATTAGGGGAAATTTCCTATTCTTTTGCTGTTAAAATCTGTGCAACAAACACTGAGCTTTAAAAAATAGAACAAGAACTATATAGGAGTCATGTAAAAAACCTGCAGTTTTTCACTAAGAAAAGGAATATATACTTGAATAAAGGCCTGCTTTTTTTGTTTTTTTTAATTAGAAGGATTTACCAGAAAAGTCACACAGCTCCCCCTGTTGGTTGGAGTGGAAAGTGTAACAAAGTGTCTGGTGAGGAGGCAATTAGTAGCCGATTGTTTCTCCATCTTTCTCTTCCATTATGGGCATGTTAAGAGTCTTCTTAAATATTGTAGACATTTTCTCCTAATCTTCACCAACTATGAAATTTGAATCATGCCCTGAATTTGGACAGCCACTTGGCAAATGATTATCTGTCCAAATGTAGTGTGTATAGCTTTGCTCTAGAACCAGCAAGATATTCTTTACCTACCAACACAAACAAATACAACATTTTCTCTTACTTGGGTGGTACTTTGTCCCAAGTGTTGAGTACATGCTCCATTAGAAATTCAAATGGAAGATGTGTCCATCTGGGTCCAACAGGAAGGCAAGCGACACCAGATGCCTCAGTGAGGCACCTATGGAGTATGAGCACGATTGAGAGAAGAGAGAAGAATATTTGGACACTCAGAGACTCACTCTGCAGGAAGGTGTGACTGCTGAGTTTATCTTGGAGTGGAAAGAGAAGGGTAAGCTGTGCCTGGAGCCTCAAGAAAGCGGAAGCTGTGATGGAGGGACCACGCGCCCGTATGATCTGAAGTTGTACAGACATGGCCACTTCCCAAAACACAGATCCTCGGACTGATATGGGACAGTCATCCTCAAATTTATATAATACTCAGTGTAAGGTGACATCACCCAATAGTGCCCAGTGCCAAACACACACACACACACACACACACACACACACACACGCACGCATGCACGCAAGCAAGCAAAAGAGAAACAGAGACAATTGAGGAATACTCATGCCATGTCCATCCATTCAGGCTCTTAGCTCTCCTCCAATCCAGAACATAACCCTGTTCAAAGCTCTGACTTAAAGAAGGGCAGTCAGGAGAAGCCTAGGAAACACTTTGCCTTCTGTTCACAGCCAACCACCTTCCTGTGGTGCTCTTTAGCTTGCCCTTCTTCCCTTTGCATTCCCAATAACCTAGAAATTAGACCCCAAGTCCCAGCTGAAGCTTTGCTGACAGGATCACACTGTAGGAGTAGGTGACACCCAACCTTGTGTCCTGCATTACTAAACCCATGTCCCATGCCCTTGCCACATCAATGAAAATACTGGTCACTCCTGTGTGGATCCTTGCACATAAACAGCCTTTCAGCCCAACAGGAGCTTTGCTAGGACAGTGCTGGTTAGCCCTACCTCAGCCCCACTTACCTCTCACCTAATGATTTTTAATCAATCTGAGTATTCCAAAAGCAGTTCTGTCTTGCTGTGAGGAGACAGTGAAGAACCAAGCCTCAGTGGCAAGCAGCTAGCATGCTTCTGTAGATGCAACTTTCTCTCAACGAACAAGATAATTTGGATTGTCATAATTACAATCCCTTCCTGAAGGACAAGGTTAAGCTCCATTTCCCTCCTTTCTTTCCGACTTCAAATAAGGAGTACATTGAATCGCTGCCTCAGGAGGCATCAGTGAGACTTTCTGCTTTTCTATTTTGTAAACACCATTAGAAACTCAAGGATTTTCCACATATTCAACATGTAGAAATCAACTGAGACCATTTTCATGGATAACTTGAGATTTTTGACAAGAAGAACTGCAAACACCCTGATCCTCTGTTGTGTTGATTCATCTGAGAAACAACCTTGCTTTCCAGCACAAGCGCCATCCGATGGATCCCATCCTCTCCTATCCTGAAATGCACCATGGCAATCATCCCTGACAGGTGCTAGAGACAGAAAATGTAACTGTCATCCTATGGGACTGGGGATGGAGCCCAGTGCCTTGAATTTACTAGGCTAGTGATCTACCACTGGGCTACATCTCAAGCCATGAGAGAGTATAATGGTTAAATTAGAAATTCATGAGATAGTTTCTCAAGTTACTCATACGAAAATAGATTCTTAGCTTTGCCCTACTACATATAAAATAAACTTAAGACGGGGTATGAGTGGTCACACCTACAATCCCAACACTTGTATCTTAGTTATGGTAACTATTGCTGTGATGAAATACCATGACCAAAGCAAATTAGGGTGGAAAGGGTTTATTTCACCCACGGTTCCATATAACAGTTCATCATCAAAAGCATGAGGGCAGGAAGCATCCAGGGCAGGAACCTGGAGGCAGGAGCTAATACAGAGGCCATGGATGGAGTGCTGTTTACCAGCTTGCTTCCCATGACTTGCTCAGCCTGTTCTTTTATAGAATTCAGGTCTACGAGCCCAGGGATGGCATCACCCACAATGGGCTGGGCCCTCCCACATCAATCACTAATATAAAAAAAGAAATGCCTCACAGGCTTCCATACAGCCAGATCTTCTGGAGTCATTTTTCTCAGTTGAAGTTCCCTTCTCTTTGGTGACTCTAACTTGTGTCAAGTTGACATAAAACTAGCCAGTATAACTTGGGAGGCTGAAACAGGAGGAATATTATCAATTTAGGCTAGTCAGAGCTACATAGTGAATTTCAGGCCAGCCTAGTCTACAATTAAATCTTGTCTCAATAAAAATAGATAGATAGATAGATAGATAGATAGATAGATAGATAGATAGATAGATAGATAGATAGATAGATAAAAGAATTAAAGTCCTGTGTGGTGGCATGCACCTACACCAGCCTTTGGTATAGGCAGGTAGTTCTCTATGAGTTCAAGGTGAGTTTGGTCTACATTGAGTTCCAACCCAGCCAGAGTTACATCTGAGATGCTGTCAAAAAAATTAAGATAAAATAATTTTAAAAAATAATGATTCTAATATTACAATAAACTCATAAGCTTAAATTACTAATATTACAATAAACTCAAACTCAATAAACTTCAAGTATTGAAGATTCAGATCCACTAATTCTATATACCAAAGTCACTTGAAATAAATCCTCTCTCTATCATCTTACCAGCTTAATACACAATTGCATCTATTTCAACTTGTTTTGAAACATAATCACGTGATTCAATGTTAAAACATGAGAACATGCCCAGTAGAAGTTGACAAGAAATAAGGATATGTCTTACTTTCATAAAAATTAGTGTTCCTGAACACACTAGTCAATGAAATTTTCACTTTCTACATATGAGATATTTTCTAGTACAAGTAGCATTTTTATAGCCACACATTAAAACATTTTATTCCAATGTTCAATGTACTTTTAGCTACAAATACATTTTTAAAAGATAAAACATTAAGGACATTTTTAGGCCTGTGACTGTCTTGTAGGAAACATTTGGCATTTGTTAATCATGCTTCCTTTCCAAATGTTCTTTTTTATTTTTGTGGCACCACACCATCCTTGCTTTCCTGCCACATGGTTCTCAGGTTCCACTGATACCTGCTTTTTCTCATCGTCTCCTACATACAGGAGCTCACTGTTCTCACTCACAAGTCATCTCTGGATTTGCCTCTACCTGTACATGAAACCCTGCTCTATAACTACCTTACTCCTGAGCATTGTCACGTCTGTGATGGTGACCTGCTTCCTAAGCCCTGGAAACGTGTACCACTGTGGCCAGGCTCCCCCACTGTCTGCCCCCACATCCTACACATTCAGCAAGTTGATTTGGAGCTCATTGTGGGGAGCTCTGCACCCCACTTTGTGTGTTAGAAATAGTATCTCATGGGCTCCTCTGGTTAGATCATCACTCTCCCTACTCTCAGATCTGCCATCACCACATCATTCCAGGGCATCCAGGTGTCCTATTCAGCCCAGTTCCTGGGTAGGGCAAGCCTGGTGTCTCGTCTGGTCGGCTCTAACACCTCGTCTTTCATCCTCTCTCAGTCTCTGGGCTGTATCCAGAATAGTCATTTAAAAATAGAAATCAATTCTCACTATTCCTCTGATTAAAATTCAACAATTTCTTATCATTCTCACAGTGAAGTCCAGATCTGACCTACTGACTTCCAAGACTAATACCCTCTCGCAAGTTCCCTCAACCAAATTCAGTTTGGATAAAAAATGTCCTTTTCTTTTCTAGACTCCCAAATAACTCCTAAGGCTTTTTGCTATGCGAAGCTGTTTTCTCTGTCAGATACCATGTTTGCCCTTTACCCCAAGGGCTTAGTTCATATGCATTCTGGTGTCTTAATTATTACAACTAGGGGCCTGAGAATTACAGCAGAGTCAGCAAAACATGGATGCTTCCAACACAACAGGGGTTAGGGTCTGATAGGAAACAGACTTGCAGTAAATGTCCACCACCAATATGAAATAATAGTTCATATGTAGCAAGATAATCTGCAAACTGAATTCATCCTTGAGTTGGACTACTTTTATGACTGCATTCCTACTGAGATACTCCTGGCCTGGCTCCAGAGAGTAGCACCTAGCCCTAATCCATCCTTTGTTCAACCACACCTTTTGTTTTTCTTATTACCTTATGAGACTCTCAGTCTCCCAAGGATCAAAGGAAACCAGGAAAACCATGGTACCCAAGAAATCAAGGAATTTGCATTTGGCATTTTATCTTTGGGAGCTCCTTTCAGGTTGCTTTGAAGATACGAAATTAACTAGCTAAACTGTAAATAGGGAGAAAATAAAAATGCCCTGGGAGAAGGGAAAAGCTTCAGTCCTTCCAGGCTGGATCCCCCTGCAGCCATGAAAGGCTAGATTCATTCTTAAGATGCCGCTGAATCTTCTTTCCATGGATCCGCGTCAACCCACACACTCGGGCTGCAACAATTGGCGTCCAACGTGACACAGACCTTATACTTGATTCAATTTGCATTCCAACTTTTCTGTGAGTAGAGCTTAAAACATCTTCCTTCCTCCTTCCCTCCCTTCCTCCTCTCCTCCTTCCTCCCTCCCTCCCTTCCTTCCTCCTCTCCTCCTTCCTTCCTTCTTCCTTCCTTCTTTCCTTCTTCCTTTCTTCCTTCTTTCTGGAACAAGAGATGGAATCTGGAACCTCACACAAGCTAGGCAGTGACTCTATCCCTCAAACTCTATGTCTAGCCCAGTGGGTGGTTTATAACCGATAGGGTAATAAAGAGATAAGTGAGAGAGTCCACTCTGAATTATGCACTTAGACTCTAGGTCTAGGTCATTTCAAGCAGCTGTCTATTTTAATGAAATGTTATAAATTATGCTCTTATCATATATTCATAATCCTAACCTACTTAAAACATAGAGATAATGTATCAATCTTCAAGTGTGTTTAATTGTGACAAATTCGAAAATAAGGTGTAGAGTTGCTTTTTGTTTGTTTGTGGATTTCTGTGTTTTTAATTTTTTATCATGTCTTTTATTTTTTGATACTTTCATTTCACTTAAGATTAGCAGAGAATTGCTTTATTCTGTCTGCTTGGTGAACAGACCTTTGTATTTAGGAATTCTCCCAAGAGGTGGAGATTGTTGCTCAAACAGCGCCATGGACACTGTGTTTCTGCACAGTGTGCACGATTATCAGTCACTGACAAGATCCTCAGATGTGTTCAGAATCTGAAATAAATGGATTTATGTTGGAAAGGGAGCCAGTGCATGCAAGGCTACACACTGCTCAGTAGGAAAACTACCACAGTGTAGTAATTGTTTAGCCAAAGGCCAAAATTGCTCCAAAAACTCTGGAGATAAAATGTTTGAATAATCAAAGGCATTAAAATTTTAACTCACTAGCTCTTGTTTTATTCATCCACAGAACTAATGATTCCTATAAAAACAAAAATCACCAAGCTTTCACCATTTGGTGCCAAGTGGGTAACATCAAACAGAGATGAAAATCACAGACTAGGAAGAGTCCCAGAGACAATAGCCAGCCATTTCTCTGAGAATTTCTTAACATCACCACACTTTCTGCTGTCTGTGGTAGACAAGGACAGTTCTCATGTCTCAATCATTTTTGTATCCAAATCTCCTATTGATGATCAAAGTAGTGATGATTCTTGGAAATGGAATCCAAACTTTTCTCATCCTCTGCTTTTGATGAAAGTGGGTAGCAGGGACTACCCTGCTGGACAGACAGGAACCTGGTCTGATAACGTCTGCTGAAGGTACAAAAGATGAACCCTGTAGTGGCAACTGGAAGTCATTATTGGTTCAGGCAACATAAACAATATTTTCTTTCAGAGAACAAGAGAGACAGACTTGAAGTACAAGTTAAAACTAGATTCAGTAACACCGCAAGCAGAAGGGGTCTGTCTATACGAGGAACAAAGGCATCAATATAGAATATTACTCGGGCAGTGAATATGAAGCCACAGGGGCATTGGGGTGGAACGTCTACCGCCTTCTCCATGGAGGGAAGGAGCTTTAACAAGGATACTAGGGCTGCTCAAAAAGTGACTGGATCAAGATGGTCAAGACACTGATAGATCCATTAACATGTGAAATAAGGGATAATTGATAGATTATGATACATAGTAGAGGACAGGTGATAGACAATAGATAGATAGATAATGGTAGATAGGTAACAGATATTAAAAGATAGATGACAAATAAAAATATGTAAATAGATTAGATAGAAAAAGAAGAGGATGGATAGATAGATATAGATATAGATATAGATAGATACATACATACATACATACATACATACATACATACATACATACATAGAGACAAACAAACAGACAGACAGGCAGGCAGGCAGGCAGACAGGCAGGGTTAACCTACTAGGTTAGCTCATTGGAAGGGATCTTAAAGTGCTCACAAAACTGAGGAACCATTTCTCTGAATCTGTAACCAAAAGAACACTAACTCTGGGATTTTCTTCTGTATTTGTTCCTCTTCTCCAAGGGCATATTTTCATGTCATAAAGATCATCTGCTTTTGACAGAGATGGACACAGACACAGAAAAGCAAATCGACTAAGTCAGGTGTGACATTTGTCCTGAGCCCCCAGCCATGGAGAGGCTTCAATCTTTCCTGCAAGTTTTATCACATGAGGATTTTATAAAAGTCATCTCTGCTTTTAAAGTCCCTGAGGGGAAAAAAGTCTAAGTTAATCTTGTCATTGGTCAAAAATCACTAAAATGCCAACAAGTCAGTGGGCAAAGCTGTGAAGAAACATTTACAAAAAGAAAAACAAACTTCATTATCAAATATAATGCAATTTAATGTAACTGCCGGACATGGGAAGCTCATTCTTTCTGGCCATCTGGCTAGATGGGGCCTCTTCTGAAAGGTTGACAACATTATCAACAACCTCAAGCATTTTGTTTCTACTAGCCAAGAAAGACCAGGAATAATAGTCTAGTCATGATTAAATAGTGTCAATGTGGAAAAAAAGGATTATCCATGTTTCCCATGGGAGTATCAGAGATGTAAAAAGTCTATACTTATTTCAACTATGACATTATCTCCCCCAAAGAGTAAAATATGATCACACCTTAAGTTTCCATACAAATAAATTTGAAGAGGATCCAGAATTATTTAGACTTTGCAACTCAAGAAAAATGTCAAAATAGAATCCAGTGAACTACTGATGGTGAATTAGGAACATGATTGTGCTTTTGCTGCTTTGTGTGTGAACTTCTTGGTGATATTAATTTTCTGTAGTGAGCACATTTCATATTTTCTGAATCATAACAAATTACTTTAAAGGAAAAACTGGCTTCTTATGCAATCCATTGTTTTGGGTTTCTGTGTTCATCCACTTTATCACCCGGGCTTTGTCTTGCTCTAGAGCTTCTGGTACAAGTCTCACCCTCCCCCATCTTCAGTGTGTCACTCTTCTCCAGCATGGCCTCCAGTTTTTTACTTGAAGAACTAATTCTCCAGAGAAAATGCTGACACATTGGAGAACTCACATTTCTATTATTTTCGAGAAGGTGCTCAGCGATACTGTGGTTCACGCCTGACAGTTTTGAAATTATTAAAATGAAATAGAGACCAAAAGAAATGGTGCGCCCTCGGTTTCAAACAGCCCGTCAGCACCGTGGCTGGTCCTCCAATTAGCTCTCCTCTTGTCTGCATGACCAGCCCTGACCTGTTCATCCCCCAGACTGACAGTTCTCACCGGTCTGTGAGCTGCAGCTCTCCCTGGTTCCCATCTCACAGTCCACTTATCTGTTAAACAATGATTAGTGAAAACACGCACATGGTGGATTCTTAGCATTTATTTGACCAGCTCTCAGGGATCACAAGCGATCACATTCTCCTCTTGTCTCTGCTAACCACTCACACCATCTTGGCCACATCCTGGTGAGGAGGAGGGATACGCTTCAACAAGATCCTGCAAAGAGGCCATCTACAAAACACTCATACTTGTCCTGAGATAGAATCTCAGACTCACGGTTGAGAATGTGCTGGTGTGGAATGAATTATAAACTGAACAAGAGGCAAACCTCTTGAGAAAGCAGCAGGCTGCCCACTGCCTCTGAGCCACAGTTCCGCCTGGGATCTTTCCCTCTCCAGCAGCAGTAACTGGCAGCAAGCCTCTCCTCCCAGTGGGATGTCCCTGACTCTGGAGAAGAAAATCTGCTCGGGGATCCAACAGATGTGCCTCAGGGATACATTGCCTACACATGAACACAGAGTACAGTGCCCATCAACACAGTGTGCCCTTCCGCACAGCACAGGCTGCTTAACTTCGACATGGGAATGATTTCAAGAAATGAAAATTGCAGGTCTGTGGAGATGGATAAGTTGATAGAATGTTTACTGTACAAATATCAAGATCTGTCAAGTTCAAAGTCCAGTGCCCACGGGAAAAAGTCCAGTATTGTGGTCCATTTATCATCTCAGTTCTCGGGAGCCAGAGGCAGGCAAATCTCTGGGCCTCACTGACCAATCAGAGAACCCAGAGTCTTCCAGAACAATAAGAGATCCTGTATCAACAAGCAAGGAAGCCTGAGGAGCAACGCTATAGATTTCCCTCTAGCTACCACATGCACACGTCTGTGGCTTAAGTTTTCCTGCCTGGCCCACGGTCAGGATAAATCTCTCTCACCTGCCAGTCCCACAGCCGCTCAGACCCAACCAAGTAAACACAGAGACTTACATTGCTTACAAACTGTATGGCCGTGGCAGGCTTCTTGCTAACTGTCCTTATATCTTATATCAATCCATTTCTATAAATCTATACCTTGCCACATGGCTCGTGGCTTACCGGCATCTTTACAAGCTGCTTGTCCTGGTGGCGGCTGGCAGAGACTCCCTCTGCCTTCCTGTTCTTTTTATTCTCTCTGTTAGTCCCGCCTACACTTCCTGCCTAGCCACTGGCCAATCAGTGTTTTATTAGCAACACATTTGCCATACAGAACATCCCACAGCACACGTCTGTGTATTTATGGGCGTGAACGCACACATACCAAACCAAATAACACAATGGAGGGATTCTTTAGTTATTTGTGAGTTTTCATGGGGGGGGGGAGGTGATGGGGCTGTTTTTAGCTTTTTTGATATTACCAGCAAGTGATTTTTATTAGGTAAGATTCTCTTTGTGAGTTATGAAAAAGCAATGCTTAGTCAATGGAGTTATAGGGCTAAAAACTAAAAAGGTGGCCTGAGTTTCTAGGATACATGCAAATAAGAAGAAAGCTGGATGACATTTATATCATATGAAAAGAGATGCCATGATGCTCCCAGAAAGAGAAAAGAGGATTAAGAATAAATATCTTTAAAAGAAGGAAAATGCCTGGTGGTAGAAAGGAAAAGCCAGCCCACCAAATGGGCTCACATGACGGGGAAACCACCTGTAACCATGAATACAGTCTAAACATAAGACTATCCCAGCATGAAATTGCTACTTCAGTGGGCTGAGTAGTTTAATATTGGCAGTTTGAAATGGTTTATCCCAATACATTAATATTTAAAATACTTATACTTTCTCTCTGAGTGAGGAACAGTTGGGTCACTCATCTTCAAATGACCCTTTATTATAGTTCCACATGCCCTAATTAATGAAAAAGAAAAAAGACTTCAGACTTTAGTGTGGACTCCATCACTCCAAACTAAGACAACTGGACAGGACCTTGTCTTCAATGAGCAGCTTCTCTCCAGGAAGCCACTGCTGTGACCTGTTGCTCATCCCTGGGGTCATTCCATATCTTAGCCAACTCCCCTAATCTCTACCACATCCCTGCTCCAGGCTTCCCGCTTCAGGTCCACTAATCCTACCAGAGCAAAGGGTACCCTGAGTGGAAGGAGAGGAAAGCCAGCTGAGGCCAGTGCAGTGGGCGAGGGGTCCAAGAATCAGGCTCCCTGGCCTTCAACCCCAGCCGTGCGGCTTCCTGGACATCCTGCCTAGTTGGAAATCAGCGTCACGGTATACCAGCTCAGAGTGTGAATTAGCATGCCTAAGGCTCCTAGAACAAACAGTGCCCAGCACATCAGCTCAGTAAATATTACCAATTATTGTGACTTTAGTCTTTTACGTGCACGTACGCAATTCCAGGAAAGAAAAGCAGTTCATACTGAAACACATAGATAGGTGCCTAGGGTACAGATACTCAAGGTAATGTGTTCACACCTACAGATAAGAGTTTGTAGAATGGGGGAAAAATAAAGATCAAACAGAGACTAGCAACTGCAGCAAAACTATGCATTCATCTGGTTTCATCTCGATTCATTCCCCAGGGAATCACGTAATATCTCCCTCCCCATGTGTTAGAAAGAAGCCTGTCAAATTAATCTGCAGTATGAGAGGCATGCCAACGGTTTCATCTCTGTAGATGTTATTACTACACTGTTATTCTTTTTCTAAATCTACAACCCTCTGCCATCTTTCTCAGTCCAAGCTCCTGGGAAGTTCTTAGGGCGAGAAGCACTTCTCATCAATAGAGATTCAATTTGCTGCACAAGTTAAGACGCAGTAAACTTCTCTCCCCTTTGCTTAACGGCTGCTTCCACAGTCATAAAACGAGCCCAACGTTTAAATGGGGAGAAGGATCTTAAAGTTTAATCATTGGAGATTAAGTCTTTTTCATGAGGCCTGAGCTACACAGCAACAGGTTAGAAATGGATTGGCAGCCTGCTCCCCAGGGCAGGGCCACAGCACAGAGAAACATCTGACCCCAGGCTCCCAAGGCTCATAAATGTTGAAGGAAATTGAAAGTTCCCTCTTCCAGGGTGAGCTCAGAGAAGGCACAGGGGCCTGTGGCTTTTAAAGGGACAGGTGTGTCCGTGCACCATGGGGGATGTTTGAAAGACCAGAAGCCTGATGACGGTTAATGAGCTGAGGCAGGAGTTTATGGAAACTTCTTTCCTCAGCATCCAGAAAGAGCTCTCCAGCCCTCACATTCACACTATGAAACTAGCAGACATAGACTCACACATGAGAAATGCTGGAAATAGCCTGCTCTGCATTCACCAGGCATCACGTGGCTCCAGCCCATTCACAGCAATCCTCTGGCACTTTACACTGCAGAAATGTTTTCCTTTTGTGCCTGTGAATAAGACCAGAGAACACAGGCAAAAGAAGGAAAGGCATAATTGCTTGCTGTCACCCATTCAACTGCCAACAGAGCCAATTTGGAAGAAAAGAATTCAGCTCTCCTTCCCAGCAGGATGTCAACACCATGGATGACATCATACTACCAGACATCCAGCTATAAACGAAGCTTTGCCAAAGAAGGGCAGTGCCAACTGAGAGCCCTGGGTGCCACCCTGACAGCTGCTTCCTACGGGAGTCTGCAACATGCACCAGGAGGGGAGCGAGGCAGAGGGCATGGGACACGGTCCCTGCTTGGACCCAGGCTGAGGCTGTAATCTTGGATGAAAATCTACCTTCACTCGCTTCCCTGATTCCAGAGAGATTTGTGATGTCTGGAATGATAATACAGGAAAAACCACTGACAGAAATTGGGAACAAGAGCCAGATATAGTCAGTTTTGGGGGTGTGTTGTTTAAAAAAGAAAACTGTGTGTGTGCATGTGGGGAGCGGGTGGGCGTGGTTAAGAGGGCTCGCCTACAAGCAAGAGGACCTGAGTGTGAATCTCCAGCACCCACAGAAGAGATGGAGCATGGCTGTGCATGCCTTGTTCCTGTAACGCCAGCACCGGGGAGCAGACTCGCACCCACAGAAGAGCCGGAGCATGACTGTGCATGCCTTGTTCCTGTAAGGCCAGCACTGGGGAGCAGATAAGAGTCAGAGCCTGAGAGCTTCCTGGCTGAAAAGATAAGTTTTGTCTCAATGAGAGACCCCATCTCAAGATAATTGTAAGGCAGACAGTGATAGAGTACTGGAAATGCTGTGCTGGCTTCCATGTGCACAT
>CABHPQ010169886.1:0-37839 GCA_902168405.1 Peromyscus aztecus
GAACACAGGAATCTGAGAGAAGTCTTACTCACTGAGACCTTGGGCCCGGAGAATAGCAGACAAATAGAGTTCTTCTTCCGACTTAAATCAATCATCCCAAACACTCACAGTGGAAAAGGTGTTTAGATGGTGCACACAGCAGATGTGAAAACACACATGTTTGATGTGAAGTTAAAATTGACACTGAATAATTGGTCTTGGATAGTGGAAAACAGGCAAAACTAAAATTATAAAATAAAATGGAAATCTTTGGCAAGATAAAGAGGCTATAAAAACATACTTATATTTATATTTCTCGGGTCTTCCTTGTTATTACTTAATTTTCTCTTTTCTCTCTCTTGCTCTCTGCTTCTCCTCCACACTCCCTTCCTTCTCCCTAACTCGTTTCTCTTACTCCTCTCTATACTTGTCCAATACTGTGCTGGGGGATGGAACCCAGGGCTTCTTTTATGCCAGACAAATACTCTACCAAGTGAGCTACATCCTCAGGTCCACTCCACTAAAGGCTTATCTGTTCTTTGAGTCAGTGTCTTATGTAGCCCATGCTGGATTCAAACTCACTTTGTAGTCTAGATCCACCTTAAAATTATCATACTCCTGCAGTAACCACAGATACTGGGGTTACAAGTATGAGTACTAATGCATGATTCCAGTGTTATTTCTAACAGTGAGGCCACACTCTTCTTATTCACAGTCTCAAATCATCTGCTTGTTGTTTTTGTTTGGATTTTTTCCTGAGGATGCTCAGGGAGGCTGTTAGTCTGCTGGTTCTTTCCCAATATTGCAGGCCTGACTCAACTTTGTCCCTACTCTACCCTTCCACTTCACTCTGTCTTCATGGGATTCCCCCCCCCTTCTTTTCAAGCTTCATTCAAATGGAAGTTTTGCCAATGAAGTCCCACCTGACAATGCCATTTAGGTTCTGATAACCCCACCTTATTTTCACTGTTACTTTTAATACCTCCTTAGCATAGTATATAACATACTTATGTACGAAGTCTAGTTTCTTGATCTTCTTTATACAGCTAACATAAAGTCTCCTACAGTAAGAAATTCTTTTCCTTCTAAACTGATTGATTTATGTAACATATCTGAGAGTATTCTTGTTATCAATTATTTGTTGAATGAATAATTTAGGATGGTTTCAAAATTCTCAGAAAAATTGTATCTCTCATCGGTTATTTGATTCATTATTAAGAACCATGTGATCATAAAAATAATTATTAGAATGTTATAGGAATATTGGACCCAAGTTATAGCCTAGGTTTAGCTAGTGAGCTTTAAACCAAATATCTCCCTGAATTTCACTTGCATCTCTCTTAATTTCCTGCTCCTGATCTGTCTTGCTTCCACTTTATTTTGACTCTTAATTTTGTTCCTTCCATTGGCAGTCCAAGGCTCTTTTTAAACTAGCTCTGGAAGTGTAAACAATAAGGCAGAACATATTGAGATCTAACAGTTGCTATGAGGTTCCACTCTTCTTGTTTATCCTTAAGACTTATATGTTGTTTTTTGTTTTTTTTTTTTTTGGCCAGAACTATGGCTGTGACTACCATGACAACAGTGAACACATAAATTCTTAATTATCATTTTTTGCTCTAATCTGCTGAGGCAAGGTAAAATTCATAAATAAAGCCATAAATTGCAGCTGAGGATGTTGTTCCAGGAATAGTAAACGGTTTGTCTGACTTATGAAGTGTTCAGGGGTTCAGTCTTCATCACCGGAAAAGCATCCAAGAGAACAAAGAAAAGTGAGCAAGTGAAATCTACTGCACTGTCAGTCTTGAGAGTGTAAAAGCACAGACACTAACAGTAATGGACAAAAGTCTAAGGATACATGTCTACATGGTACCCATAGGCATCAAAATAAAAGTCTACTTTCACATTACAGATAAGTGCTGCTTAAATCTAAGGAAAAGTTGAAGAATTCTTGCCTAAGAACGTGAAGAAAAAGTGAACAATGTAGCAGAGAAACTTGATCAAATCACAAAGTTTCAGGGGAGAGCTTCGACAATCAGGTTTAAAAGCCACATCAGTGGTGTAACTCAGCCATGGAGAGGCATGTCAGCATTAAAAAATTCTCAATGGCTGCAGTAGCAGTGGAGCCCCATGGAACTGGACTAGGCCCTCTGGATACGGAAAATGGTTGTTTGGCTCGAACTTTTTGGGGGGCACCTGGGCAAGGAGGATCGGGATCTGTCCCTGGTGCATGGGCAGGCTTCTGGGAATCTGGTGCCTGTGGTGTGATGCCTTGCGCAGCCTTGATGCAGTGGGAAGGGGCTTGGACCTGCCTAGGCTCAGTGTGCTGGGCTTTGCTGACTCCCTATGGGAGACCTTGATTTGGGGGATGTGGGGATGTAGGGTGGCTTGGGATAGAGGGCTAGGGGTGAGAGGAGGGAGGAGGGGGGTTCTGGGGGTGGTATGCGGAAGTGAGGAGAAAAATTTCTTAATAAAGAAAAAATGAAAAACAAAAAACAAAAAAAAAACACAAAAAAGAAAATTTAGAATAGAAACACTTTTTATTGCAAAAGTGAATAGCAAAAATGATTAATCTAATACAGGGTGGAACACTTGTATATGGGTGGTGAATGTGTATACACATCATGTATGTTCATATGTGTGTAGAATTTCTTAGTGTCAAAGATTGACACCTACTGTCTTCATCAATAGTTTATTTTTTGAGACACTAAACCTGAAACTCACAGATTGATAGAGTGGCTGGGCATTCAGTGTCAGGGATCATCCTCTCTACCTTCCCCGTCTAGTGATTACAGGTGAATTTGTTTGTTCCCGGCTTCTTACATTGGTGCATGGGATTTGAACTCATGTCCTCACTCTTGAATAACAAGGGTTTTACCCATGAAGTCATAATCCCACTCTCTCATTGGACATGAATGGAGCAATTTGAGGTAGAGAGATATAGATTAGTGATTAGAGAATTTGTTTGGAATGTACAAGACTCAGTGTTCAATCTCTAGACCTGGAGAAGAAAAAACAAAAATAAAAGCATTATTTCTCAAAGACCTTAATATTGAAAAGAAAGAGGGTTCCTTTTTCTTTTATTTACACTCTATTACTTGAGAGAGTAACAATATGATTGGTAGACAAAGGGAAATATTGGTCCCGTCTTGAAATTATGTGGAAGAAGCAGAGCTGTAGAATTCTAAAATTAACACCGCTCAATTAAGATCTCTAGTCGTCACTCTGTTATCCTTTAGTTGAGGTTGTTTCCTTCAACTAAAAATATTTCCATAAAAACATGAGTGAGGATGAAGAAAAGGGGAGGAGAAGGAAGAAAAAGGAAGAGAAGAAAGGAAATAGAAGAAAACATTAAAACCAGATGGTTTTAAGGAGCCAAGAGGGGTGGAGAGTGCATTCTGCTGCACTATCAGCCTGTCTCCTTTTCTGGAAGAGTCAAGTACTTTTCTCCATATGAGTTAAATATTTTGTAATACTACCTTTAAATAAAGAATCACTGATGTCTTTGATGGCAGAATTTTCTATATAAAGCCTAGGTAATTAGGGCCTCAGGTTACATATGAGCATCTAATGGCCCAATTAGTCCTTCAGGGAAGCTGGTGTTATTCCATTGTTTCCTCTGCAGTGTTTCCAATTTTAATGTAGCCTCTGTATTTAGAAAGTTCACTTTGTACTTTGACAGACTCCACTTTCAAATTAATGAACTTTGGAATCTAGTACACCCACACACACACACACACACACACATATACACACACACACAAGTACTCACTGACATATATATATGTATACATACAAACACACACATATACAAGATAGCTAAAATACAATCAGTATAAATAACATTTTTTTTTTTTTTCAAAGATTTCTTTGTAGCCCCAGTAGTCTTGGAACTAACTTTTCAGACCAGTATGGCCTCAAACTCATAGAGATCCACTTGCCTCTGCCTCCCAAGTGCTGGGTTTAGAGGTGTGGGCCACCACAGACATTTTCCTTGATGTAAACTCTGCTCAGTTATTTAGACTGTCTTCATGACTAGACACTATCCTTGATAGACACACAAAACATCCATTTTCACAAGAAGCCTTCAAAATTAGTTTAGCCAGAATCCCCTATACCCCAATCACTGATTACTCAGGATGTCAGATTTAATTTGCCATCTTCTACAATACAGTAATTGACAGCTGTTTTATTTTCAGCAATAATCTAGATTATTTGGTCAAAGTAGTAATAACTTTCTCCACTCTGAGTTTTCTTTTTCTTGTTTTCCACAGCCCCTCTCAAACCCGGTCCATTGTTTTGCATCCTTGTTTGAAACTGGTCATCTTTGTGGTAGTGCTGGGCAGCAAACAGACCTGTGCACATGTCATATATGTGCTCCACCATTGTGTCTGGTTCTACTGCTTTATCTTTACCTGTAGCAATGTGGTGAATGCAGCCTTATGTATCTCCTACAGGAGCAGGCCTGAAGGCTAAACACTAACTACTTTATCAGGGGTTTAAATGGTCTCTGTGAAAGACATAGCACCTTCTTGGAAATAACCATTCAAACTCAGTGTCACAGCTTTCTTAACCTTGTACATCAGTGAGGCCGATGTGTTTCACACACAAGTAAATGGTTAGACATTTTTAATTCACCAAACGATTGTTATAGGTCATCTGCTCTGTAAAGGCTGGTGATCAGGTATAGAGGAATAGAAGTAAGCGCTAAGGGCATAGTGAATGCTGCTAGTGCTGGAGTGCTGCCTCCTATCACCAGTGAAATATCACTTTGAATAATGTATGACCATGCTTTGCTTGTTTTACTGCTTATGTATTTATTTAGTTGATTTTTTTTTTTTAACCAAGGGGTGATGCAAACGGGAGAGACATGTTTGGATTTTTCTTCTTTGAGGTTGGCTTAGTCAGTTATTTTCTGTTTCACGAAGTAGAAGTTCTAGTTGGCTTGTGAGGTTGGTAACCAGAGCACATTAGTTCTTTTTATTTTATATTTTTTAATTTTCCACTTTCCATACCAACCACAGATCCCCCTCTCATCCCTCCTCCTGATCACCCCCACCTTTTCCCCCCATCTCTCATCCCCTCCTCCAAAAGGGTAAGTGCTCCTATGGGGACACAGCTAAGCCTGGAACATTCAGTTGAGGCAGGAGCAGCCCCTCCCCGCTTTATCAGGGGTGAGCAAGGTGTCTGACCACAGGTAATGGGATCCAGAAACCCAGCTCATGCACCAGGGATAGATCCTGATCCCACTGCCAGGGGCCCTCAAACAGAAACAGCTAGATAACTGTCTCCCATATATACCTTAGCTCTTAAATGCAATCTAGTTTTATCATTTCAAATACTGTCCTGCTGCTCTGTTTGTGTTTTTTTTTAAACTTCTTTTGTTTTAACATTAACTAAAGAAGAAACACTTGTACACTCCAAGACCATTATATTACCAATGAAATAATTTGAATGTAATTTCATAATTTCCAATTTTAACTGAATATTGTGTATTATTCAACAACACTTTGTATTTAGGCATATTATAAATTTTCACCAGAATATATGGCCCTTATCTTTGTTTTATTTTTTATTTTTTTTTTGCTAGCAAACTTCCCATTGCTTCACTTGATAAAAGCATATGATAATTTGATCTTAGGTATCTGACCTTCAAAATGAAAAATGTAAACATATACTTTCCTTTAATTGATAAAATAAGTCTGTTACCACTATTAGATTAGACAGAAATTGTTTTATCTTAATATGTTTTAAAGGAAGGACTGTGATTTTGTATTTGAACATATGTTAAGTCATCATGCTAATTTGATATAATTATTATTCTTTACATTCAACACTAAAATACTTCAAATACTTTTGTTTCCTTGAAATTCAAAGAAATGCATGAGAGTGTTTACCTTCCTTTGGCAGCAAAAAACTAAGTAAGTATCTGACTTAATACACAGATTATAAATGATCTACTACACGTATCCTTTTTCCAAACTTCGTAGCTCTGATATAAATTTGACAGAATTTTTAGAAGCAAATAATTAGTAATGAACAGGGCAGTTATATCAATAAATTACTTTGTAGCAAATATGTTATTCTAAAATAATCCCAAGCACTTGCTGTTAAGATTGTATAGTATATACTCTTTGGACTTAATTTTTTTCTTTTTCCCAATATTATGTAAAATACTTGACATAACTTCTATCTTCATTCAAAAGGATTCCCTGTGTGTATGTGTGTGTGTTTTCTACAAGTCTTACCACAAGTCCAAAACACTGTTTTCTATTTGTTTAGGCCAACAAAGCTGCCCTCTTTAAGACTTGGTTTACTATTTCTAAATGACTACTGGAATTAGTAAAAGATTCTCAATTTAGTAATCTTTTAGTCTACAATTTACAATGCCCGTTTCCTTCAGGTTAGCTTTTGATTGGATGAGAAATTTACACATTTTTTTTGTACAAATCTAATTAGAATACATTCAGGAAAACTGCAGTGCCCAATGAGTGTAAAAGCCCAGATTTAGGCATCAGGGATTGTTGAAGGCAGCTAATCTGGTACTTGAGCTGTTGATTTGAATGGACCAAGAATAGCTGTTGAAAGTCACAATAGAGGTAATCAGTTTGCATTTTAGGATAAAACTCGCTTGCTTACTTTTGCATCAAAGTTAGTTAGTTCAGCTCTTTAAAGAAGGAAAAATAATTATGGAAAACACCTTCTTCTAAAGGCCTGCCAGCCAGTTAAATAAAGCTACATCTTTAAAGAGATGTGCCATGACATATGGAAAAGTAATGCAAATACTCTTTTTGTGAAGAATCAATTCAATCATCATTAAAGTCACTCAAGTAAGTCACGCTCTTATCCAACGCTGACAGCCCTAAACAGTCCTCAGTCAATTGTACAGAGAGAGGGAGTACACTGTCTTGCCTCTAACATCTGTTTATTTTACATGATTCTTCTACTTATAATATCATAAAATATAAAAATAGTAGTTTCCTCAGTTCTTATATTGTACAATAAGAATTAAAGGAATTTATTTCTCAGGTAGTTTTCAACATTTTCCCAGAATAAACATTTATTTTTCTAAATTTTTTATACTTTAGATGGAGCCCAGGAATTATCCAGCTGTAACATAAAAAAATAAATGTCAGTGTTCTCCAAAAATTATTTTCTTCTTTCTCTCAAATAAGGGAATTATTTGAAAATGTGATGGGAGAATGTGTTTCATTCATACCTGCTGTCAGGTAAAACAGGGACCTTTAGGAGATGTCCTGTTCTTTGCATTGTCATGCCATCATGGGAAATATGGAAAATAAATCCTGAAATCTATCAAGTGGAACCCCGTTTGAATAGAGAATATTTACAAATTTGATTAACATTAACCTGTTGATTTTTAGGATGGGATCTAAATATCCACACAAGGGTTTTCTTGTTAGGCAGGAAGTTAGACTCTGAAGGCCTGATAGGCCCCCACATAGTAACTAAAGAATAATAGGCAATCCTTCTCAAGGCTAGAAACTTAATGTTAAGCTAATTATTGGGTTTGGCTGGTGGCCAAGATACCAAGTTAATGTTGGTGATCAAGACCAGTTAGACCAACTCAGTCAGTGTCCCTGAAAAAGATGCAAAATTAATGATGGTGGACTATAGTCAGGATATTAATGTAGTGGTGATGGCAAATTCCAGATTAAGCAGTTCAGGATCCCCAAAAGAACAATGAGTTATAGTGACAATGGTAGCTACATCATATCAAAGCATACTCAGAAAAGCATGAATGGAATTCAGTGAGCTTTTTCTCTAATGAAAATTTCAACTTCAGAAACACCTCCTCCTCTGTGCATATTCTTGCATCTTATCATCTACTTAATTGAATTTTTCATAAATTTGGCTTCTGAGAAGAACATGCTGTTTTCTTGGCAGTGCCCATCCTGGGGGAGGCACAAGGAAGCAAATAACACAAAAAAAAGCAATATGAACCCAAACAATTAGAATCAGGCCTTATTCTCTGGCTTTACCTACTCATTCTTTAAGCGGTATATTCTTGTGTCCTTGCTTGCTCTAATTATACTCCTGACTATTTCGCCTACTACTGCATCCTGTCTAAATACTTCTTTTTCATGAACACAGGAGCCAAGCCTGCTGCTGTAAATGATACCAAAGAAAACTGGAGACCTACCCAAAACATCATGAAATAAACATGTTTACATGTATACAGACAGACAAAGGAAGGTGAAGGTGGAAGCAAAGAGTGTGGTAATTAAGTAATGAGTTTTGAGATACTAATGCTTGTTGGCATGGAAGGAATCTTGGTAGGCCACCAGCACTTAAACCATGTGGAGAGAATTGTCATTCTATGACTCAGAGGTGCACAGGTATTCTGACACTGATTTGGGAATACATGATAAAACAAATGCTAGGAACTTATTTCTCTCTCCCCTGCTCTCTCTCTCTTTTGTTTGACAGGATCTCTCTCTCTTTTGCCTCTTGCTTTGATATTGCTCTGTATCTAAGGATATAAACTTCTGATCCACCTGAGACCCACACTTTTCATGCACTGGGATTACAGGTTTATGCCACAGTGACCAGATATTCATTGTTGGGGATGAATCCCAGGGCTTTGTGCATGTAGACATTAATTCTACCAACTGAGCTATATCCTCAGGCTCAGAATTCTGTTTTTGGTTTTTAAGACCTCGTGGTTTCAATTACTTGTAACAAAATCTCAAAGAAGTTCTGAGAGACTCAAATTCCATTTTCCATTTTCAAGGGCCTGTTTATTCTATGTCACACTCTTCTGAGCATTAAGTGTCTTGGTAAATTGACAAGTTAGAGATCTTTACATTTTTTTTTTCTACTTAAGAACAGATTAAAGTTTGAGAATCAATAGCCAAAATTGAACCATTCTCTGAAGCTGATAATTTCTGGTAAAGAGGACTCTGCAGGTATCATTATTCAGTTATAGTTAATCAGAATTGGATTTTGAGGCAAAAACATCAAATACAAATAATCTGTGCATAATAGCATTTCCTATCTGTCATTATTTTTGTAGATGTCTTATGTCACATATAAGTTGATATATTTATTGTAATGAAGCATCAGAAAATGCTAAATCATTCAGTCAGTTATTTAATAAAATTATACCATATTCTTCATTATATAAAATTATATAAAGTAATAGTATTGAAAGGTAAAATTCATCAGGAAATTTTGACTAAATTGTAAATGTGATTCTTAGGGGTATTATAAAAGTTCTATTTAAAATTCAACTAGTGCTCTAGCTTGTCAGTATGAAGTAAAGAAAGAAAAGAGGGACAGATATCCAGTTCAAGTGAGATTCCAAGATGCATGCTGAAGTTTTTCTTTTTTTTAACCCCGCACAGAAATTACAAAGGTGAAGCAAACTCTTATAGCACCGGTGCCCAAAGCAAAACTGTTGAGGAAGGAGGGGTGGAGCTGGGGGAGCAAGTCCTAGAGCTGCAGCGGTACAGTCTATTGATATTTCCGAGGGCCCTGAAGTAGTTAGTACTTGATTCAAGGCAGAGGTGGAGAAACTCCACTCTTCATCTTCAGGTAAAGATGAATGGGCTTTCATAATGGACCTTGCTATGACAATGGGAATAAATGACCATGATCACTGAGTGCTTTCAAGGATGCCTAGAGACTCAATATATGCAAAGTCTTTCATTTTATCATTGGAAGTACAGCCTTGGATGATTACTGACAGCCGCGATGCAGTTAAAGTAAAGGTCACACAGACTATTGACAATAATAAATTTTAAGATTTGGTATCTTTTTGCTGAGGTGCCTTCCAAGTCATTTATCAAATAAAAAGGAAGTGCAGCACTTTGTCTGAGCCTATCCTAAAACAACACAGTTGTTTCCAGATTAATTCTGAATAAACAAAAACAACCTGTAGTTTTTGATTTTGATAATGGAACTATATTATCAAGGAAGAATCTCAAGTTTGACTATTATTAGTGTAATGCAATGTAACTGAGACTAATATATCTTTGTAGATTTAAAAGGTTAGCAATATATTATAGAAGGATCATTCTTTAAAAATTATTTCCTGAGGCTAATACAGCCTCCAATTTTACTAAAAAATATTTTTCTTATATTTATTCAGTAAGTATCTTTGACTCAGAAAAGTGATAATATGTAGCACTTTTTTTTTGCTCATGGTTCTACTGTAGGTGATATGTTCACAGGTAAACTATGTGGAGATTTAAAAAAAATAGTCATAGAGTCTCAATACTTGTCTAAACAAAACTGGACATTTTCAAAATTTTATTCAATGAGTTTTTAAAAATTTTGTGGTTATCAATATTTTACTCATTTGGATTGTCTTTTGACTAATGTGATATGTTTTACATGTGATCCTTATTTTCTTGGATCATACTTTTAATTTAATACAATATAATGTAATATTTGACTTAAAACTTATTTATTGTTGAGAAACTAGACATTTTAATGGTTTATGGGATGCATATATCATGTGTATATATTTGGTTCAACATATAATATTCTTCCCCAAATATATGACTTCTTCTAATGATATAATTAATTAAATCAACATAAAATTTGTTGAGGAAATCATCTTAAGTCACAGAAATTAGAAATGAAACATTAAAATCCAGCATCTACATACACAATTCCAGAAAGCCCCAATGTTCACTGACCAGAGTCCTCAAAGATCATGACTACAGTTTTTGTGCATACACAGGACATAAAAATGACATACAGAATCAGAAACAAGAATTCCCCCAGGGCCTCGTTATCTAATTTCTCATTCTTTGATCAGAGTTAGAATGGAAGATCATAAAAGAACATTTTGTACCAAGAGATCTAACACTAGCATGGACACAGACTGACACAAACCCCCACTTACTTCTGACAAGACACATTGAGAGCAGCAGTAATAGATGTTAAGCCATCTCCACTGTGGTTTATAGGCCCACAGAGGAGTCTAAGCTGATGTTTTCTGAACATAGTTGATACTAGTGCCAGCACTGATACCATGAACATCCATGGCTAATGTATGACCTTAAAGGATGAATTTTAACATATCCATCCACTGCTATCCTGATTCAAACTCTGAATCAAACACTGTATACCCTGCCATAATGCAGCAAATATGTACCAATAACCTATATGGTGATTAACATCTTGACATCTAATTTTAATAAGAGTAAGCACAAGTATTTGTCAGCATAATAAAGTCTGTGACAAATGAAAATTTAATTCAGTCATCTATTTGGCATTTCGGATATTTAGGATGAAAACATACAATACAATTTTCTTATAAAAATATTTTACAGCAATGAAAATTTTAAGATGTTATGGTGACAGTTAAGGGTAATATTTCAAAGTAGAAAAAATTTATTGGCATCAAATCTTCCTTTTGGATACTAGAAGATAGGTGAAAATCCTTGGTGTTATTTCACCCAGTTGCTTGGTCTGATATAATTTTGATTCTATTCAAAATTACTGAATATAGTAAATATAGCAAAATATGACAGGGACAATGGAAGCTTTATTCTTATAGTAATAAAAATAATAAGTGAAGACACATGTGCACTGACAATGTCATATACTGTTTACATATAGCTGTTTACATATCATGTACAAAATCTCTTGATTGGTGAATATTTTAAGTATAAAAGAGTAGTGCCATAGTTTGCAGACAGAAAGTGCAGAATTAGGTACATATCAGAATAGCTGAATTATAGACCATGGTAAATGAAGTCATCTTTGAATTTGTTGGCTTCTCTTTGAGTTTACAACTTTAGTTATTTGCGTCTGCCATGTGGGGATGAGGGAGAGGTAAAGATGCTCTCTAGCCCACTTGCCCCTTGAGACAGACAAGCTTGCTCTGTCCCTCACCAACGCAGAACTAGGGAGAGTGTGCCCTGCATTTTGCCTAGATAATAAACACAGTAGAGCTAACCTCAGAATGTGAGGGTGAGAGACTCAGCCCTGCCCCTCATCTACCATATGGTTGTGTGGGCAAGAGAAGGCCCTTGTGCCCCTCAAGGCCTGTGGTAGGTGGGAAAACCATCCCTGAGGTCACTAGAGTGAAAGAGATGACCATGCCTCTCACCAGCTGCAGCACTGGGCATACTGACCCCTTCACCTTGACTAGGCAACACAGTAGAGCTGGTCCTGATGGTGTAGATGTGGGCAAGCTGACTCTGAGGATGTGAGAGCAGGAGAATTGGCAGGCTCCTCAAGTTTAGTTCATAAGGAGAGTTAGCTGGGGCAGTACTGAGGAGCTCACCTTGGTATTGAGGATGAAGGAGAACTGCTGAGCTGACCCATCCAGCAACCATTCAGACCCAGAACCAGAGCTATGAGTTGCTTCATCTCATCATCCACCACATCTATGATCTGCTGGAGCATGTGAAGGGACTAGTCCTGCAAACTCAAAGCTACAGAATCTCCATGACACTGAACAACAACAGCATATCCAAAAGGAGCCCCATGAGGACCCAGTATTGATGATGTAGCAAAAACCAGAGAACTCAAACAAGATCAATGATTCAATGAAATGAACATTTGCAAGTAACAACAATGGACTAAAGGACTGTGTGACTCACTGTGTCATACTACAGCTTCCACAATGGGATGTTTCTTTTCTTTTCTCTTTTTTTGTTTTTCTTTTAAATTTTATCTTGTTTTATTCTGGAAAAGGAAGGGGTGTGATGCAAGGGTAAAGGGTGGATGAGAATGGACAGGGAGACTAGGGGGATAGAAATGCATGATTAGAAATCCACAAAGTATCAATAGAAAGTTAAATTTTAAGAAAAATGTCCTTTGGACCACAAACATCACATGACTAAGGCTGAAACTCTTTAGCCATGAAATTTATATGTATTAAGCTCCAGTGACTAAACAGGAGTCATACTCACAGAAGAATTTGGGATTAAAAAAGAAATGCCAGTCAGTTATTCCTTTTGCATATCCAGGTCAAATTGTCAGAAAGATTCTATAAGATTAATTTTGCAATCACTTTTGGATACTAAGGATGTGGGGGGCTTAAATACTTACCTACAGAGTATCCATTGCTCATTGTATCATATGTGGTGAATTTGGGCACAATGGCAATGGCAATGATGAAACAATACTGACATACTATTGATTCAGCAATTACTATAGGTTAAATATTCCAGGTAATTCTCACTGGAATTGTGGGAGATGAGGACCACTGTTAAAATTTAAAGATGAAGAAATTGAGGATTGTGGAATTCAGTGTTCTGTCCAAAGCTAGTATCTATATGACAATTGACATCAAAATGTAAGTTAAATTTAACATGCACATGGTAACCAGAGTCCTTACTATTACTTTATTTGTTCAGCCAATAAATATGAAATATGATGTTGGAATCACTTTATATTTGTTTACTGTTTATGTAGCATTGAGATTATAATGTCAAATCATTCAGTAATTGTTACTGCCATGACAATTTTCTTATTTAATTTTAGTTTTGTATGTGTATTCTAGAGAAGAATGTGCTCATGAGTGGAGATGCCTCCAGAGATCAGAAGAGGAGAGTTACTCCCTAAAATTGGAGTTATAGGCTGTTTATGCTGCCAGACATGGGTGCTGGGAACTAAACATGCGTCCTCAGTTACAGGATTGCCTGCTTTTAATTGATGAGCAATATCTGCAAACATAAACATGGATATCTTTGTTTCTTATTTTTCTTAGTCATATAATATTTTATATCCATTATCTAAACTAAAGGAATAATTTCTTCCTCCTA
This sequence comes from Peromyscus aztecus, assembly GCA_902168405.1. Classification (NCBI taxonomy): domain Eukaryota; kingdom Metazoa; phylum Chordata; class Mammalia; order Rodentia; family Cricetidae; genus Peromyscus; species Peromyscus aztecus. Next base: position 13,728 of record CABHPQ010169886.1, read on the forward strand.
AAGGAAAAATAATTAAGTTGAAGAGATAAATGACATATGTCAAAGAATTCAATGCTTTTGACAAACCATTATGAGAAATAATTTTAATCACTGTAACATAAAATTAGGAATTATACTAGTATTTTAATAATAAATGCAACATAGTTTAAACAGAAAGTTACAATTCAACATTTTTGAATATTTAGAGAAATAACTTTTTAAAAAATGGAAAGAAAGACATAAAATTTAATTTGGTAAAATGCACAATTTATTCAATTTAAAAATAATTAAGAATTATTTATAGCATGATCATTTTAAATTAAGCATTTTAGATGTGTGGCTACAGGCAGTGGAGAATCTAAAAACTATACAGTTCTGGAGACTGGATTCTAGCAATCACTGTTATGAAAAATTAATAGGTTAACACATATAGAATAAACTTGTTTGTTAAAATTGGTAACACCTACAAAGATGTCCTCACTATACTGGACATAAAGAAAAAGATTCAAAATAGTAAAACCCCAGCAACAGGATGTTTTCATTTCTCTCTGTTGCATATTTCCGTATATGAGAACAATTAAAGAACTATTTCAAATGAAGCTCAAAGTTTCATCTTTCATGAACACACACATCTGTATCTACACAATCTAAATTTCTATGCAAATGCATATATAACAGTGGCAATAGTATTACTACAAAAATAAGTAATAAAACAATATATTGATTTGGATTCCCAAGATAGTTACTGTTAGTTATGTCTATTATTTTCTTCTATCTTGCACTCAAAACGTGAGAGGAGTAGTAATATTTCTCATTTTCCAGCTCATTGAAGGAAAACAATACATTTAATTTTCCATGGTCATTTTAAAATGAGAAACTTTAAAAGGGATTTCTATAATCTTAATGTAACATAACCCAAAAGAATATGAAGGAATTGTAAAACTCTGTTTCTCGATTTTAGTGTATTTCCCATGTACCATTAAATCTCAAGAAAATCCAATAGTTTGAAAATAAAAATCTTATCCTTAATTCTATTTTGTGTACTGTTTCTTACTCATTACCAATAAAATAATGTGGTTATTTCCTGTCCTTTGCTTATTAAGAAATAATCTCTGGTCCATGGATTCCATTTAGAATCCAGGGATTCAATACTCAATAATTCCTTATAAATAATGAAATAAATTTTACAGTGCCTGTACTTTTATATGTTTTGTGTTCCTATGGATTACTGAAAGTAAGGCTAGTTATATTAAATATGTATGTCAGTATATATGTATAAATATGCATAGATAGATAGACAAGCATATTTGAAAATAATCTTTCCATGTTCATATAACTATAAGAATCTTTAATTTCCTCTTGTCTTCTCTGATATACTTGTTATTTATACATCTTAAATCGTAACTTTTCAAGTAATAACTAAAATTACAATCACTTTCAACCTCAAGGTTTATTCAGACTTTGCATAATATTTATTGACATTGATATGGTAAATATTATTTAGCAATTTATATTTTTTAGAAAATTTTGAAATCTAAATAATTAGTAACTTTCTATACTATTTTCCATTTACAAAACGACCATGTGAATACTGATTATTTCTTCAACATGGTATTGAGAGGGAGAATACAACCCAGCTTAAGGAAGAATACATCTGCCAACATATAACTGCCATTTCACGTATCTTTAACTCAATTGTTATATCCTTAATATATGCTTCAAAAATGAAAAAAAATACTTAAGATTCTAGGAAATCTAAAAGGCAGCTCTAGCCCTGTCTATACCACTTCACTTCTGGGAATCTAGAATTCATCTGTACAACATTCATTAATTCTCCCCATGATGCTTTTCAAAAGAAGCCAATGATGAAATATTTACAAAGACGCTAAAGATTCATTGTTTGGAAGTTATCAAGCATGAGATGTGTTCATTCTTCATGAGGGATTGAAGAAGTGATGCAAGGTTTGCATTTCACAATTTCCAGGGAGGTTTCAATCTGAAAAACAATGGGTTTGAAACCAGGGGAAATCTAGCATTTCATGGTTGTATGATCCACAGATGACAGATGATACTTTGAGAATTGAGAATGGATTGGCCACCCCAACAGGAGCTATTTTGGTAATTTATCCATTCTTCAACTGCTGATGTTTTGTATATTCACTAACAGGAATAAGTCTTATTTAAGCAGGTCTTGTTAACTGGTGTCCATCTGTCCTCTACTCGTTGCTGTTTGTTGTTATTATCATGGATATTTTCTGTATTTGGAAATGTTTCTCATCTTTTAACGAATTTTCTTGGTATTTGGACTTGCTCCTATATAATAAAATCCCATATGATTGCCACAAAACTATAACTGCATACTCATTTTCCTTTACAGTAAGGTCACATATATATCACTTAATTCAAATGAGATCACTCACATTCAGAAATGCATATGTGACAGAAGATGCATTTCTGCAACATTCATTTCTGATGATGTGAGAGGAAGCAGTCCAAGGTTTAGGTGGCTGCCGTGGCCACATCTTCTCAGTGGTAATGACCCTAGTTCCTAAGTTGTTGTTGGGGCGAGCAACAAACCAGCACTAGCAGATACTGGATTACAGAAAGGCATGATGTGTCTTAATCTATCTAGAAGTACTGAAATTTACCCAAGAAGTCAACTAACTGAAGAAATTCATCACATTTAATTTCTGAGTTTACCCTTTTCCCCCACCAGGACTCCAGGGTAATGTTTATGTATGTATATTACTTTGAAGAATAAGGACATACAGAAAGAATATTGTACCCACATATGTACATGGTTCACAATACTCATACAAACAAAATTTCCACTGTTTCCCTTAAAAATTTGGTAAATATCAATTTATTTTCAGTGAGCACATGTTGTAGTTTGAAGGTTTGTGTTTCTTTAAAATCCATGTTGAAATTCTGGTCACAAAGGTGATTAGATTAGGAGGTACAATCTTAGAGAGGTCAGCAGGCAATGAGGACAAGGTCCTTAAGACCAGAAAAAATGTAGCCATAGAGAAATACCTTGGTTTTTCAGCCATGTGAGCTATCAGGCAAAGAGAGCAATCAATAAGGCACAGGTCCTGACTGGGCACTAATCTGTTGGCATTCTGACCTTGGACTTTTCAATTTTGGGAATGATGAGAAATGAATTCATGTAAGCTACTCAATCCTTTGTGGTTTTAAGAGACTAAGACAACTTATTAAAGAGAGGTTTGACATCACACTAGTATCTATTCCCTTGGGGAAACTTTGTTGTTGTTTTACTGAGGTTTAATTGACAAATTAAAATCTGCATTTATTTCAGGTAACCAACATAATTTGAATCATATGTAGATGGTAAAAAAGTCATCCTTCTAGGCAAGGCAATTTTATTGCTCCCAATTGGAGAAGACATGAGAGAACACAAATTAAAGAGAAATACCCTCTTTTCATTTATTATTACTTAGGATGTGAATGCATTTCAACTTAAATATTGTTTATTTACACAATAATTTCAGATTAGGAAACTTACTATATTATTTTCTACAGCAATTTTCTTTTCTCGCTATTCTCTGCCAATGAATCTTTAATTACGACATATTGTCCATGCTCTTTGTCCTCCATCATATACTGCTCTTTCTACTTTCTGTTCATTCCTCTTGTGTCTTCTCTGTTCCAACAAAATTTCAGAGATCATTGTTATCATTTCCTACATTCCATTATCTTATAAGAATAACTAACATTAATTGCATACTGGGAATTGACATGGGATATAATTTTTTTACATTTCTTGTATTTTCAAAGAAGACTTATTACAGACATCTGGCCTATAATTTATCTGATAACGCATCTGCAGTCATAGTTCCTATAAATGTAATATACAAGTTCTCTGGTATATGTGGCTCAAAAAATTGCTTAGAGACATCTTATAGATATATAAGAAAATTTAAATTATCCAGGCTATACATCTTATTTCTAAGATAAATACACTAAATACCATATTTAGGTGTTCTCTAAAGATAATAAAGATCGGTCTTTTCTGTGCATTAAAAATTCAAAATTTGGACAAGCCTTTGTGTTCATTCTGGACACCCATTGGAAGCATCTTCCACTCTCCTCTGGCCTCAGAGGAGCAGAGTTAACCATCACCTTTCATCTGTATCCAAGTGAGACAGTTTATTTGGATCCAGATTTTTTTTCTACTATTCCTTGCACTGGTTTTCTTAGTCTGAGAGTCTTCCTGATACAAACAGCCTTTTGTATTAATGTCTGAGCAATACCGGCTTTTACTTAACACTTTGAACAGAGCTAGAAAAGACATTAGATGTCTGATAAAGTAGTTAAAAAGAGAAGGTGACTGACGATTTGAAGTTTTCAGAAAATAATTAAGTTGATCCCTGCATATTTTGAACTTTTTCATTTTATTCTTTAAATTTGTCTTTTACCTAGTGCATACTTTTCTTTTAAATAAATTGCTTTCAGTCAACTGTTATCCTTTAACAAATGTCAGTGATACCAAGCTCTATAACTGCATAATCTAGTTAAAGGGATCATTTCAGTCAGACACTTCCATGTGAGTTCTTTGAATTCATTCATTAATCCTCTTTGACGTTTAATTTTATATATATTTTTCTGCATAATAAGTCTTAGAGTTCCATATGTACTGAATAGAAAAGTGACCCAAAATAGACAAGGACCCTTTATTCACTGAGTGTATAAGATAATCATAAGGAACATTGCTTAAGAGATGGAGGAATTACAGTATACATACAAGCATGCACACACACACACACACACACACACACACACACATACTTCTCTACAATTGAAAGTAATTTATCAATGTGAGTCAAACTAGGTAAATTATTGCACAAACATAAGAGACAGCCTTTAGTAATTCTCAGTCTAGTTTTCCATATTTATCTAATATCTGTCTACTAAGAGTTTTATTTGTTGATACTGCCCCTCCATACATCAATGTGTTGGACACTCTTTTCTTTATGTCTTTTATTTTTTGAGATTATAATATAATTACATCATTGCAGCCTTACTTTTCCTTCCTGTAAACTCTGCCATACACCTCCTCTTACTCTCTTTAGAATTCATACACTCTTTTTTTATTAATTGTTATTATGATCACTTATATCTGTACATATATAATCCTAAATGTGACTTGCCCAGTCTGTCTAATATTACTGGGATATTTGTTTTTAGGTCTGATCATTTGGTGTTAGATCTCCAATTTTTAATGGAGAGTATTAAACGAGAACAATACAAAATGAAATGTTCTGAATCTTATTTTTTTTCAGTTATTGATCTACTTGGGGAAATCCTATTCTTAATATTCAAGTAATTTCCAGTAATATGTTGCATATCTTTTACCATCTAAAAATCATAATATATGAATAGAAAAAGAGAATACACAATATTAGGGTCAGGGCATATGGACACAAGAACTATAACACTTTTTAAAATCTAACATGCAGTTAGGAGAAGGGTGCCTATTCAATTTTCTGCTTGGTTCAGATTTTGTTTCTGATCCAAGGATTAAAAGAGGGGGAGGGAATAAAGGTCGTCCTATCTACATTCTGGCAGCAGCCACAGCAGACGCTTCTTCCTGACTGTGTATTTAATCCACTCCCCTTGGCCTTGTAGTTAATGGAAATTCCTCTCAAACCCTGACAATCACTTGACAGTGAGTCCCAGCTCAGTGTTGTGCAATTTCATTTTCTTAAGTCTCTCCCTAACTATCTTAGTGAAAAGGTAGGAGAGCTATTTCAAGGGCTTCTATCCAAATGACATTTTAAACTGGAAATGAAAATATAGGCTTTTGAGTTTCCAATATACCTGTTCATTTTCTATAAGAAATAATTAGGTCCACTACAAAACAGATGTGCTACACACTGACCACACAGAAATGACCAAAGAAGTCAAGCAAAATAAATAAGAATTGCAGTTTACTAAATTTCTCTTATTATAACATTATTCATTGCTTTTTAAAGGTGTGTATGATTCATAAGACATTCTCATACTCTCCAAAACAATGTTGATTTAAAAAAAACACACAAGCACAACTGAAAACTTAACTGATAGCTTAAAAGCAATCAGATTTTTGGCACTAAGTAATGAAAATCTTTCATGTTCTTCTATTTGCTTAGAATCTTTTTTTTTTTTGGAGAGTTTTAACTTAGTCAACAGATACTTGTGGGTAAATAAATTTATTGTATATAAAAAAGGAGTTATATAGGTAAGTGTTCATTTTCATACATACTGTATGTATATATGAGATTACTCAATAGTTGTGTGTATTTATGTTAACTATCAAAAGAAAACAAGAAGTATTCCTTGAAAAGAATAGAAAACAATAGGGTAAAATTAAGAAAAAAGGGAGAGAAGAAATATTGAGAAAAAATTGGATTAATACTTTAAAAATAACCTTTTATAGAGATTGATAATAGATTTAAAATACTAATACTAAAATAATAATAACAATAAGACTAAAAATTATTAAACATATGGCATGTAAATTTTTTGAAAGATAAATAAAAATGGCAATGTGTAATAAAATAATTTCAAAATTTAATATGAATGAAATGATCAAAAAACTTACCTAAACCGGAACTATGAAATTAATGTGAAAAATTCAACCAGAAGAGAGTTTTTCAAGCAATTTTAACAAATACTAATATAATTTAAAACTCCTGTTATAAGTCATTATTTTATAGAACAAGGAGTGTTGTTGCTCTTGTTGAAAATCTGTGAGACCAAATAGCATTGGATTTTAAAAATACTTCCAAAAGAAAGAACTCATTATGAAAAAAATAAGAAAACTAATGTGTTTCAGTCTTATTCACAGATACATGCAAAAATATTGCTTTGAAAATCTACTAAAAAGAAATATGTAGGTTTCTAATAAAAATACAAAGTCTGTCATCAGATTAAGTGTTTACTAACATGATACATTAAACTATATTTAAAAACCTCACTATAATCCTTCAAATGGTTTTTACAAGTAATTGTGCCAGCAGTCAGTCACAAATGACACGAAGCCCCTGTGTACTAGGGGCAAATACTTAATGTACCTGAGGACAACTGCCTTATCATGAAGGACTTTAGGACACATATCATCATAAAAGTCAAACTTTAAAAACACAGTGAGGTTACAAACAAGAAAAGGACACACAATATTACTCTCATTACTGACTGAGTTACTGGTACTGGAGAATATAAGAAACCAATAAAAGTCAATGAAATATTGAACCTTTAAAGCTATTCTTTTAAAGATGATATGATTGCCAACATATGTAATCTAATGAAATCTGGAAGCAATAAGAATTAATCAGAAATTACAGCAAGGTTGCCAAATACCAGAACAATTCAGAAATCAATACCATATATACACAAGCAACAGCTGATTCTAAAATGTAATAATAAAACATGCTCCTCTGCAATAACAGCAAGAGTTGTAAGTTATCAAATAATGGATTTAATAAAAAGTGTCTAAGACATTTAGGAAGAAAATTACTGAGAGATATAAAAAGCCCTTAAATAAACCAAGAAATGCAGTTTTTCTCTTGATGAGAAATGCTATATGTTGTATAAATTTTATCCTCTGGTACTCTGTAATGGATATAAATTTAATAACAAACAGAATTACTAAGGAAAAATCAATAAAATAATATGAGGAAATAGCTAAGCATAATAAACTATAAGGAAAAACAATGGATGGGGAAATATTATGAAATGAGTAATTTTTTATAATTAGAGTTTCATAGACAAGAGAATATGGACAATACAGAGAATATAAAGAGAATTTTGAAAATGCAGAATTAATCATATGCATGGTGAAATTTAGAATGAAAAAAGAGTCATTAAAAAATCAATAGGGAAATTATGCATTTTCAAAGATCATTGAAGGCCAAATGACTATTACTGTAATAATATAGTAACCTACTGTATAAGTGAGGTTTCCATTACTCTACTAGACAGCTGAGACAAATCAAAATAAAAATGAACAAAGGCTCATGACCATCATACAGAACAAATTGGATACTGTCCATCTCAAGAAACTTCACCATATTAATTCTACCAGAAAGACAAAGTTTCCTCTGAGACTCGTTTACACTTTGCTACAAGCTGTCGTGAAACTATAAAGAAAGCTATGTGCTTCCACTTACAATGACACCAGGTAAATATTTCCATTCTAAAAGGCAAGAAGAAGAAAATACAATATTATCAAAGTAAGATCAAAAGTCAGAAGAGTAAAGAATCAAATCCTCCTTACCTCCATGGTTACATTTTGGGTGCAGTGGTTGGATGCAGACTCCCAAGTCCTCAGTCATCCTTTCTCCCAACATTTTGCTGACTGTAACCCTCATGGACTCTGACTTAAGCATAGAGCTCAAAAGTTATCCTTTTCCCCGGACATCATTCCCTGTCTAAGACCACTATTTTCTGTTTAATTGTTCTTTGTAAATGTTAAAGTTTAGTTTTGTTTATACTTCTTTTCATTGTAATCCAATCTTGTGTAGACTGATTGTGTTTTAGACTCTGACCAGAATGGAAGAACAACAAATCACAGCATAAGTGGATGGTGGATGGAAAACATTCTCTTTGTGGCTAGTAAATAAAAAGAAAGGAGAAATCAGATATGCCTAGTCCTTCCAAGAGCACATTTTCAATGGACTCTTATAAATTCCTACATCTTAAAGTTTTCCCACATTTCAATAGTGAATCATGGACACTAAGACCTTACAGCCCATGCATGTTTTGGGTGCCATTTGAGATCCAAACATGAGTACCTGTCATACACATGTCACACACACACACACACACACACACACACACACACACACACACAAATACACACACACACACAAACATCTCACACATGTGTTTGTAAAATTTGTGTGTGTGTGTGTGAAATTAGTATATGTGTACGAAATTGGAGTGTGTGTGTGTGTGTGTGTGTGTGTGTGTGTGTGTGTGTGTGTGTATGTATGTGTGTGTGTAGTTTAGGTCCTGACCTGAAAATAAAGTCTGAAATGTAATTAAATTGTAAAGAATATTTATAATCTCATGTTAGGAAATATTCCTCTAGCATATATCATAAAATTAAGATATAAACTGGGCTATCATTAAGTGACTAATTCAAAGATATGCTAATGAAACCAAAAAACAAAAACAAAAAAAGCAAAGATAGATATTTGAAAACAAAATTTTTAGAGCAAGAGAGAGTCAAAAATGTGCATTAAAAGGTTATAAAACTAATCCCAAATTAATAATAAACTCAATAAGCAAATGGTGAAACAGAAAAAGATTGTTCACAAAAGTAACCATATAAATCTATAGGAACAGGAAAGATGGTGTGGTATCAAACTTTGATTGTCAACACTCCTTGGAAAAGGAAATCTCAACTGAAGAATCATGTCCTAGAGACTGGGCTGTAGCATGTCTCTGGGCAATTCCTTGATTGATAATTGAGGGAAGTCCTTTCCCACTGTAAGTGGTGGTATTGTCCCGGGGAACGTGATCCTGAGATGTCTAATGAAGGTAACTAAGGAAGAGAGAAAGCAATGTTCCTCCATGGTCTCTGCTTCAGTTCCTGCCCCCAATTCCTACTGAACTGCTTCTCTGGCCTCCCTTGATGATGGACTACAATCTGTAAAATGTAACAGTCTCTTCACTCCCTAAGTTGATTTTGATTAGTTTTTTATCACAGTAGCAGAAAAGCAAACTTGGAAATGTTCATTACTCAAGAACATGAATAATCAGAAAAACATCACAAATTTTAAGTACAAATATATTTTCTTTCATAGCCTTTCATTTTGCCAAAATGCCAAACAGGAGTATCCCATCATTCAGTAAAGATAGTAAGTGGGGGGGGGGTGTGGTTCTCTGGCATGGCACTTTGGGAAAAAATGAATTAGCAAGTCAGCATCAATAATTGGAGTTGTATACAATACGTTAGCATCTATACTTATTAATAATAAATACTTTTTGTAACATTTTCACATTGATGAGATGAGGTTTATGGAAGGATTTTTCCTGCAGTATATGTGCTAGCTAAAATGACATCATCAATATGTTTAGCAAGAGAATGGATAAGCAGCTATGCACATATAGATAAATAACTCATGCGAACATATATTTTCCCTGAAACTGAGCACATGAGGAAGCCAGTAATGTGATTTCATACTGCTATCTGCATCCTTTATTTTGAGTTGTATCTTATGGTTTATTTCTGGTTCTCACTTTTTGCTATGATGGCAAGTTTTGCACATGACCCCAGATTGTGCCTACTACTGTTTAGATTATCAGTTGCACATACCTGGAAGGGTGAGTATAACTAAGAGAGTACTGCCTAGAAATTCTGCAGTAGCTGTGCTCAGACTGTGTCATAAAAGACAATGCTTCTTTTATGTTATGCACTCTCTTCTCTCCAAGATGACTTGCAATAGTGCTAGTCAGATGCCAAGTTTTCAGGATATTCAGGCAACTTTCAGGGAAATACATTCAGCAAGTAATTGAGGTTATCAGCTGGACAGACAAGGAACACCTGGGCCATTCTTGGAAGTTGTTTCTCTAATCCCAATTACACCTTTAGATACCTATAGCAAACATGTATGGTTTCATTTCAACCTTAAGAAAAACCCTGAGAGAGAGAGAGAGCCACTCGGCTAAGCCTTTCATGGGTATCTAAGCCTCAGACATTATATGAAGTGGTAAATATTCACTGTTTTGTTTCAAAGCAATAAGATACTTTTTTAATTTTTAGTATTATTATATAAGTACGTTATTTCCCCTTCCCTTTCCTCCTTTCAAACACTCCCATATACTCCTGTTGCTCTCTTTCAAATTTATGATCTTTTATTAATTATTGTTACATGAATATATGTGTATGTATATTCATATATATATATATATATCCCTAAATATAACCTATATTTAGTGTATAATGTTACTGGGATGTATGTTTTCAAGGCTGAACATATGGTTTCAATGATAAGCAACTGATATACTCTTTCTTCGGGAAGACTAAATACATGCTAAATATGTGTCCCTATTTCCACAAATAAGTATATTCCTCTACCCTCACCAATGAAACACTTATTCACAAAAGAATGAGACCATTACAGAAAACCACAACCAATCAAAATGCAGTCATAGAACCCAGTCCCAGATGAATACATCTACAAAACAGCCCCCACACCTAAGGTCCAGGCACCATTTCAGAAGAGGTGATGGGAAAAATATAAGAGCTAGAGTATCAATCGGTAAGTTTGCTATGAGATTGTCTCCTAGTATTCTCAGAAGCTACATATTATTGGTGGAAGTATTAAGGCAACTCCACATAGTTAAAAGGGAGGGATTTTTATGTGGGGGGGGGGGTGGTTAACTCCCAACAAGTAAAAGGATAGGTTATAGGATCCAGGAGAGGTGAAGTGCAGTCCAGCGGTGTTCTCTGGGGAACTCTGCTGGGTTTCCCATCCAGCATCCAGGATTACCAGGAACCAAGAGCACCGGCACATCCGGATCCTAGGTCTTAAGGGCTTCTGTCTCACCCGCCTCATAGGCAGGCCATAGGTAGGCCTGACAATTACCAGAAGTCTCAATGGGGTAGTACTCCAGATCAAAGCTGGAACAGCTACCCACTACAATACATGTAATGAGGAAAGCCCTGGAGGCCTCAGCCCTAGAAAAAGAACTACGCACAAGTAAGAAATGGTGAAAGAAACATGATTCTTAAGTATTCAGTCATTGATGCTGTGCTTGCCATCATGGGAAAAACAGCACACATGTCTGCAGAGTTTAACATGTTTTGTCACCCAGAATCCATGTGTTGGGGGCTTAGGCCTCCATGTGGTGATATTAGGGTTGTGGCATCCTTGAGTAGGGAATTTTATGGCACAGAATGCTGAGTTTGAAAGGCATTAATTCTACTCTGCAGAAATGAGTTCATCCGAGGACCATCTCCTTTATTTAGGGTTTGTGCATGCAATTCCTTCTGTATTTTACATATCCAGATGTTCATTCTCCAGAAGCTAATGGTATGAAGCTAATACACCAATTGCTCTCTTAAGTGTTTGATGTCAGGCATCCTGTTATAGCTACAGTAAATGGTGTCTGTCATCTGTCTTGTTTTTGTTTGTTTTGTTATTGTTTCAAGTAAATATTTTTGAAAAGTATTTATATTGCCTCTGGGAAAGGAGATTTTATTCTTCAAAAGATGATGTGTTATAGATCAACTCTTTCTCTATTTTTGTAAAGTTTACTTGACAAGAATTTTCAGAATGTATGCTATTACTTTTTTCAGTAAATATACAAGTACATTTAGTAATATAATCTCTTCTCTATTCACCTTACTACATGTCCATTTAAACTTTTGAATAATTTTCTAAAAGTTTTACATGCTGAAAGAATTACTGGGAACATTATGTATTTCCCTTAATTTTGAAGACTTCAATATCCTCTGCAAGTCCAGGTATGCTTTTAATTAACTTTCTGCTTTATTCAGTAATACATTAACAGTAAATTTATAATATTTTAAAAGTTCATATGCCCATCGCTATTGCTTTAAGCTTTACATTGAAGACAATGCATTGAATGCTTTTATAATCTGACTATTTTCTTCTGCGAAACTCAATAAAACCTAAAGCCAAGTGTGGAGAAGACTCAACAAGACTAAATACCATATATAGCTCTTGCAGAGAACCTGTTTTTGATTCCTAGCACCTGCTTCTAGTTTCTCAAAACTCCTAATTACATCAATTTCAAGAGATTTATAGCTCTCTTCTGGCCTTTGTGGTACCTACTTTCATTCACATACAACCCCCAGACACATAACCAAAAATAAAATACAGATTTAAATAAAATCTGATATCTTTTTGTATATAGACAAATAAGGTTCCATTGTGCTTGACTTTGCTATATTTAATAATGCCTTTATAGATATAAATGTTGGATATTAATTCTTTTCTATCATATTTCACATAGTAAAGAATATTATGAAATTTAATCCATTTTATCCATGTAAAACTTCATTAGTTAAATATATGTTTAGGAGTATAATGTTTTGGTCAAGAGTGTTTCACATAAATAGTGATATCTTTCCAGAAATTGTACCATATACAATATAGCTAAAAGGATCAATATTTGAGATTTCTAATTTCTTTTCTTCCCTTGTGACAGTTTCATTTCAAACATGTGTGTATTTGTGTGTGTGTGTGATATATCTGAAATACTCTTATTTAGCCATATTTGTGTTTTGTTTTTTGCTTTTCAAGGACTAGAATGAGAAAATTTTTTTGTCAAAGATAAGCTTAAAAAGAATTACCACATTTTTGTAACTATTTATGCTAGGGGCATATATCTGTATTAGCCCAGTGTTCAGGTTGAGCTGAGCTGAATATCATTATTATAATGGATTGTAATAATGAGCTCCTTGTATTGACTTTCCCACTGCTCTCAAGACTCAGGGACAGAGGCACAACACTACTTATGATTCTGCTGGATTCTACTTGGTGTGTTTCACAGAAGTTATTCTGTGTCAATCACTGTTCCCTAGCTTGAATGAAGCTCACTGGATCACAATTCTTGATATTCTATAAATTTCTTTTTGATACAATTTCATTCTTTTTCACTTTTATTTTTAAGAAATGATTGAAGTGAATATATCAAAGATTATTTCCATACAGCTAATTTTGTGTAGAACAACAAACTTTACTTTCTTATAGTATATTCATTTTATCAATGTGTTCCAATATTAAAATTGGGCTATAGAAATTGTATTTGTGCTTTTTATTTAATGTCTTTTTATTTTCTTTAGTATCCATATTTAGAATGGAAAACCAAACCTTGTGGAGTTACATGTAAAAGGCTTTGTTCTGATACAGATGTGGGAGCTGGTTGAATATCTCCACAAAGTCCTGGGTTCTTGAATCTTTGCATTTAACAAGTAGCTATGATGTATGTAGCCAATGATCTGTTGAGATGACCCATCCCTGAAGTGTCTAGCATGTTATCTATTCTGCTTGATTGGATATGTGGATCTTTTTTTCATTGAATTTTTTTCTCTTGGTCCCCTACTTGCCATTACTGGAAGCTCCTCCCCTTCTCTTCTCTCATGTAGATCCACAGGCAATCTACAGGATCAGGGTCACTCTACAGGAACCTATCACAGAGCTGTGCTTGATTTCTCCGTTCCATGGTCATTCAGGTTACCTCAGGATATGCTGCATGTGAGACAAAGTATCAGATGACTCTGTTGGTTTCATTTGTGGCAAGCCTGTGATAGAGATTGAGGAATCATTGTCTACCCTCTGTCTTGCTTTCCTTCCTAATTAATGATGTGAGTGAATTATTCATATTTTTTCCTTTGACATGTACTCAACTCTACTGTTACATACCTTCCTCATCTAAGGCTCAATTATTGAGACGAAAACGTTCAGATAAGAACCTCCTGCATTGTTAGTGAAAGTAAAATTTCCTTTTTAGAAGTTAATCACTTTAGATATTTTAGATATTTTATTGTAGTAATATGAAGCTGACTCAAATAGGTGACATTATTTCACACCAACAGAATCATCATTGCATTGCTGATGGAATCATGCAACCATTTATAACCCCTAAACCAAACAAGCTTCCGCAGATTGTGAAGAAATTGAAGACATTTTGCCAGTGAATCAATCCTTCAGATCAAGAGCAAAGGTTGATACTTCCTTGCAACTCTGTATGGATAAATCCAGAAATTCTTTTGATGGGAATAAAAAGCACTATCTAATGAAGTAACTGGTAAAGTATCTTAGCAATAGCAGGTTATTGCAATGCTCAAGCCAACTGCTTAAGATGGAAGAGAATATTAAACAGACAGTGAGTTATGCAACATGACCCACTGCCCTGTTTAATTAACTGTGAAATGAGAACACTGGCCTGAGGGATGTAAACTATGTCAACTACCATAACTCTAGAAAGATGGAAATTAAGTTCATGAATACTAGTTCAAGAAGTAGAATCTTCAGGTGAGAAAGGCAAATTTATGTTCATAACTGCCTATGCATACAACAGAAACATTCTACTGAGTGACAGAATGTCTATATTTTCAAAAACTTCTACTAATTCTGTGGATAATCCATTGGAAGTAAGGTGTCCTTGGAGGAAGTTCAGAGTTATCCAGCAGAATGGACACTTAGACATGAATATAGCAAGCTTAGCCCTGGGGAATATAAGTTCATGTTCCAGAGACCATGTGTTACTTTCATCCTAGAAAACATATGCTTATTAAATAAATCACTGGGGTATTCCAACAGAAGCTGAATTATACTCACTGTATGTCCCACTATCAAGTCTTAGAAGTTTCCAGATGATTTCATTCTCTGGTGAAAATTCACATAAATACAATTATCTTTATCCTACTTTTATTCCAAAAAGGCTATCTACATGAAAGACTCCAGATTTCTTTTTTTTTATTTTTTTAGTTTTCTTTACTAAGAAATTTTCTACTCACTCCTCATGCTATCCACAGACACACCTTCTCCCTCCTCCCACTCCCAGCCCTCTTTCCCAAGACACCCTGCATCCTCACATCCCCCAAATTGAGGTCTCCCATGGGGAAGACTCCAGATTTCTACCAGGTTCTAATTATACCCCTTCCTCACCACCCAGCTAAGCCCTCATCTATATACCAAGAAGCACTATGGACCTCATTCATTCATTAAGTTCTATACAGATACAGTTAAACAGCTGAAGCACTGATTGATATTTTGCCCATTAAGATAATTTCCATTTATTACTGCCCTTCTGGATCATTTCAAATAAGGACTGTCACGTAATTTTTCATTCTTAAAGAATCAAAGCAGTTTTACAACAAGCACAGGAAACCTTTGATGAATGCACAGACTGATGGCATAGAAATGAGGTGATAATGCAGGGCAGAGATCATGGGCAAGTGAATGAACCAATCATTCAAGTTATTCCAGGTCTTAGTCTCAATCAACTCAGTGTTCTAAAACATTCTTATGTGCTTTAAGCCTTAATTTTAATGATTCATCTATGAATTTTTACAGTAAATGTTCAAATATTTCAGTTGTCCATTGATTTTTAATGACTAAAGTCTAATAACAACCTACCTGGATCCCTGCAAATTCTTACTTCTATTTACTCATTGTAGAGTTTATGTTTCATATTATGAGTTTTCAGATATCTTTTTGCAATTCTTGTATATGAGCTTTTATTTCTTCATGGTGGGGTAGCCTGGATGTGTTTTTCATTAGGTGAACATATAAATACAATATATTTCTATCTTTTCCCATTGCGATGGTCAAGCACCTGCAAGAAACTTAAAACATTACCTGCTTTGAAGAGCAACACTAGCTCTCAACTGAGTTGCTATGGATGTGGGTAGATGTATTTTTACAGATGCAATTTTGTAGTAGAAACAGCACCTATGCTTGTTTTTAGTACTGAACTCTGGCCTTCAACTACCGCTTGTACCTTTGAGTTAACAAATATTTTTTCTAGCCAATATAATTTGTTTCTAGTGATTTACCCTATATTTATATTGAGAAAGTATGCACAAAGGGCCATGGCATATGAGTGGCCTCATCTACTTTTAACCAATAAGTCTATTTCTAATTTTTCTTACCATTATTTAATTATTTTTATTTCTTTAATCCCAGTTGAAAGTGCAATGGTGTCTCCTAATATTTTTTTTCTCAGAATTTAGATTTGATGCATGGATTCCCTCTTCTGATACCAAGACTCATTTTTGAGTTCTAATAATCTATCTAATCATATATATTTCTTAAAATTGCTTACTAGCATTTTTTCTCTTGTTATTTTTTCCATTCACAATGTACGTACACAAAAAATGTATAAAGAGATACTTTAATAGATTACAGATTATACATTCAAGAAATCTTAGAAGGAATAATATACAGATCTCTATATTAGTAATTTCACTGCTAGATAGAAGGAAAAGAGGAAGTGAAAAAGGAAGAAAAGAAGGGTGGAAAGAAGGAAGGAAGGATGGAAAGAAAGTAAAGAAAGTAAGAAAAAAATCAATGTATGTTTTATGTTTTCAATGTTTGGTTACTGTAGTCTGGACTCCTTTTTAACATTTTCTTTTCAGTTTCATAAACACACATACACGTGTACAAACATACACACACACACACACACACACACACACACACACACACACACACACCACCGTTCTTTTCTCAAAGTTTCACAGCTTTTCTTTCTTATCATTTTCTCTTTCTCTCAAACACTTTCTCATTCCCAAGCCCCTCCAACATTCATGTATTTTCCTTATGTGTGTATAAGACACAGTTCATTTAACTGTGCTTGCCTGCATGAGCAGAAGTGGGGAGGTATTTGCCTGAATGTAGGCAATGTACCAATGACTCCAACACTGAGGAATACGGATGTCCCTCCTCCCACAACCATTTTATCTTCCATGCCTCTCTGGGAGGGTTGGGACCTTAAAACATTTAAGGCTCCTTGTTGGATACAATCTTGTTCAGGTGGCCAATGATAATGTGAGTTCCCAGTGCAGAAATCCTATCATAAGCAGAAAACAGCATTTTATGGTTCTCCTTCCAGCACTTATGTTCTTTCTGCTCCATCTTCCACAAAATTCTCTGAGCCTTGAAATGTGTCATGCAGATGTCCCATTTATGGATTAGCACTCAGCAGTCGTTAGGGCTCATATATTTGTGGTATTGTGTCTCTCTCCTTTAGCCTTGTGTTCCTTGCTTCAACCATATAGATGTATGCCATAACAAGGTCAAAAGAAGATGGAGGTGAATGATGACTTGGGGAACTATGGGAGAGACTTCAAGAAAAAAGGGAGAGGGCCTTTTTACCTCAAGTGCACTATGTTTCTTAGATTGTGTTTGGATGTGATTTCATGCCTCCTATGTTAAACATTTACATTCAATTTTTAAGTTTATTCTTGCTGGATGATAGAACCAAATCTGGTGAAAGGAGAAGCTGAGTGCTGTGTTCAGTATACCCTGAATCTGGATATGGCCTTCTGTCTTGTTTTCTTGTTTTCCCAGATATAATCCGTGGAACATGCCAGGCAATTGCTTTTAAATTGTTGTGACCTGAGAAAGTTCTGGGAAAGGGCTTCTCTGTTAATACTTAGTATTTGCTTACTGCTTATTTACATGTTTTTCTGATCATGATTTTCTGATCATGTTTTTCTGAACTCAAACAACTTTCCTTGGATCATTGCTTTCTTTGCTACACATGTGTATAAAAGCACACTGAAACTGAAGTAAAATTGTCTACAACATTTGACCATAGTCCATCCCATTCTTTAAGGTCCTCAAATCCCAGGTCTCTCAGAAAGATCTGCATAGGTCAGTGAAAGTTTGTATTCCAAATTTATTGCATTAATGTGTGTGTTCTGAATAATGCTGTTACTTTTAAATAAAGACTCTCTCTCTCTCTGTGTTCCCTCTTTATTCCACACAATTATTGTTTGTATATATATATATATATATGTTATTCTTAGGAAAAATGTAGACTTAAGTAGAATAATTGTAGTGTAAATCTCAATTTTCTCCATTTTAAAAAAGGCTTTATCAAACAAAAGACAGATATACAGACATATAAGCCTGAGTTTCTTAAAATATCCTGTGAGTTTGAACATTTGACAGATAAACTAAGAAAACATAACACCAGACTTCTGTCTCCTACAGTCTATACTTTCAGACTTAGAAACAGGTAGCAATTGCATGTCAGGATGCATACTATTTGTCAGGGTAAGTATGACTCATCTTTATGTCAGGGTTTCTAAAAGATTAATAACATATGAGTTTGTATGACTGAGCATTCCTTGGGTATATGCAAAAGAGTGGTATAGCTGGATCTTGGGGGAGATTGATTCCCAATTTTCTAAGAAAGCGCCATATTGATTTCCACAGTGGCTGTACCAGCTTGCATTCCCACCAGCAGTGGAGGAGAGTTCCCCTAGCTCCACATCCTCTCCAGCACAAGGTGTCTTCAGTGTTTTTGATCTTAGCCATTCTGACAGGTGTAAGGTGGTATCTCAGAGTTATTTTGATTTGCATTTCCCTGATAATTAGAGATGTTGAGCAATTCCTTAAATGTCTTTCAGCCATTTGAGTTTCGTCTTTTGAGAATTCTCTGTTTAGTTCTATTGCCCATTTCTTAATTGGACCGTTGGGCATTTTGATGTCTAATTTCTTGAGTTCCTTATATATTCTGGATATCAGTCCTCTGTCAGATGTGGGGTTGGTGAAGACCTTTTCCCATTCTGTAGGCTGTCGCTTTGCCTTGTTGACCATATCCTTTGCTCTACAAAAGCTTCTCAGTTTCAAGAGGTCCCATTGATTGATTGTTTCTCTCAGTGTCTGTGCTACTGGTGTTATATTTAGGAAGTGATCTCCTATGCCAATGTGTTCAAGACTACCTCCTACTTTCTCTTCTAGCAGGTTCAGAGTAGCTGGATTTATGTTGAGGTCCTTGATCTACTTGGACTTAAGTATTGTGCACGGTGATAGATGTTGATCTATTTGCAGCCTTCCACATGTTGATAATCAGTTATGCCAGCACCATTTGTTGAAGATGCTTTCTTTTTTCCATTGCACACTTTTGGCTTCTTTGTCAAAAATTATATGTTCATAGGTGTGCGGATTAATGTCAGGGTCTTCAATTCGATTCCATTGGTCCACATGTCGGTTTTTATGCCAGTACCAAGCTGTTTTTATTACTGTAGCTCTATAGTAGAGCTTGAGGTCAGGGATCGTGATGCCACCAGAGGTTGTTTTATTGTACAGGATTCTTTTGGCTATCCTGGGTTTTTTTGTTTTTCCAAATCATCCTGAGTGAGGTAACCCAGACTCAGAAAGACAAACATGGTATGTACTCACTCATAGGAGGATACTAGATGTGGAACAAGGATGACTGGACTGCTATTCACATCACCAGGGAGGTTACCTGGAAAACAGAACCCCAAGAAAGACACGGGGATCGCCCAATGATGGAGAAATGGATGAGATCTTCATGAACAGCCTGGACATGAGTGGGGGAAATGAAGGGCGAGGGTTGAGGGAAAGAGAGCTTGGGGGAGCGGGAGATTCCAGCTGGATCAAGAACAGAGAGGGAACACAAGGAATAAAAGACCATTATAAATGAAGAACACATGAGAATAGGAAGAAGCAAAGTGCTAGAGAGGCCCACAGAAACCCACAAAGATACCCCCACAATAGACTGCTGGCAATGGTCGAGAGACAGCCCAAATTGACCCACTCTGGTGATAGGATAGCTAAACACCCTAATTGTCGTGCTAGTAACCCCATCCAATGACGGAGGGATCTGGAAGCAGAGATCCACGGCTAGGCCACTGGTGGAGCTCCGGAAGTCCAATTAGTGAGAAAGAGGAGGGTTTATATGAGCGAGAATTGTTGAGACCAAGATTGGATAAAGCACAGGGACAAATAGCCAAATGAATGGAAACACATGAACTATGAACCAATGGCTGAGAGGCCCCCAACAGGATCAGACCCTCTGAATGGGTGAGACAGTTGATTGGCTTGATCTGTTTGGGAGGCATCCAGGCAGTGGGACCAGGTCCTGTGCTCATGCATGAGTTGGCTGTTTGAAACCTGGGGCTTATGCAGGATAGCTTGGCTTGGCCTAGGATGAGGGGACTGGCCCTGCCTGGACTGAGTCTACCAGGCTGATCTCAGTCCTATAGGAAGCTTTGCCCTGGAGATGGGGGAATGGGGGGTTGGCTGGGGGGAAGGGGAGGGGGCCGGGAGGGGGGAGAACAAGGAAATCTGTGGCTGATATGTTGAACTGAAGTTTATTGTAAAATAAAATAAAATAAAAATTAAAAAAAATAAAATGAAATAAAAAATTAACATATGAGTTTATAAAGAAAATGGCTCTGTGACCCAATTGGTTGGCTTTTAAATATCAGTGTCGTGATTCTTTGCATTGACTTCCTTTGTGAACTACAACCATATTTTACTGAGGGGACAGGCTGCCACATGTGAATTTCATTTCTATTACTTTCTGATGCTTTATTTCCTAGTCTATTTTAGGTGTCTTTTCCTTTCCTTTTCATGTGTAAATTTTTATTTGAACCATTTAGCATATCTAACAAATCCCAGAATTAATTTTTCAATTCAAATTGAGGCACACATTTTTACCTAAAATGTGTCAGAGTCTTCTCAATAGTTCAGTTGCTAATATTTACTTGTACTTTAAACCAAGGCCGTGCTTAGAGTCAGTTTCTTTGATTTTCTTCAATTTCTAATTTTAAAACCTAGTTGTTAATTAGTATAATTGCAAGTACTGTTAGAAGCTCTGTCGCTGAAGAGAGTCTCTGGAACTAATTTAACAATCTAGTTCTTTTTGGAGCACAGATATGAACTCAAATAGGATGAAAAACTAATGTAGTTCTGAAGGTACTATGAAGGAATTTGGGAAAGGAAGATGGATTTTGAAAATGCAGTTTCATTTGCTAAATGGTAGTAGGTGACTCATCAGGCCTGGGAAGAATACACTTTCTGTTTTACATCATGCATGCACTGTTTTATGAAAGTGTGATAAACAATTTTTGTGTGACAGAAGATGCTTACTTGCAACAGAGACTGTACATTTTGAATCTCAGAGATTTCATATTTACCTTTCAGAGGATTTTCTCCTTTGAAATTGCAGTACAGCATAAAGACAATATGAGTTAAAATCTTCAGAGTATGAGACTGAGTTTTACTTATAGCAGTTTTTAGATTATTTTGTTTGCTCTTTTTTTTAACCAACACCTTTGTGGTTTCATTCACATGGCAGTATTTGTTTATCCTCAAAACTATCTAAAGTTTCCCAAATTCAAAGCATAAAATATAACAAAGTATCACAAACATTTCTTTGTTTACTGCCCATGTCTTCATTATGTCATTTGTAACATGATTTTGCTGTGATATATGTAAACTAGGTTATATACCAAAAATGAGTCAAGAAAACTCAGGTACTAGCTTCAAACACACACAAAGCATGGTTTCCATTGAGATGGTCTTTTTCCTCTCACTAATGACTGCAGAGCTTGGGTTGTTGTAGATCCAATGACCATTCATGACCATTCAGTATTTGTGAGATACTTTCTCAGCTTTGCTCCTTTATCCAAAGGCTTGCTTTTCACACAGCAGAAAAATCGATGGTGCAAATTGGCATTGCACATTCCATTCTATCACTCTTCATGAAAAACAAACAAACAAACAAAATTCCTCTAACCATTATCCACCACTGTAAGGTTTATTCTGGTTAGAACAAATTAAATTAAACAAATTAAATTCAGATTTTGAGGTAACAGTAAGAATTGAAAACATCACCCATTCTTGATGATAGATGATGAACTCAAAGTTACTCTTCCTATGAGATTTTAACGTCATCATATCAGCATGCTGAAATGCCCTAGGAAGCCCACACAAAGAACTACAGGCAGCTAAGGAATGCTAAGAGTAAGATAAAGAGTCTTCCTCAAGGAAGAGCTTACCAATTGATTGTCCAACATCAAATAGTTAGCCCTGAAAACTTACATACAAGTAACATACAGACTGAGCAGGTTGTTCCTAAGTATTTAGGAATATATATGTATTTGTATGTGTATTTATATATGTGTATATGTGTATGTATATACAGTGCTATATATTATATATTTATGAATATATATGTACATATACATGTGTAACAAGAATTTTAAAAAAGGAAGAGGCTCTGATTTTGAAAAAGAGCAAGGGGATATGGGAAGGTTTGTAGAGAGAAAGAGAAGTAAAAAGTGATGCAATTATATTATAATCTCAAAAAAATAACAGAAATAATTAAAGATAATCATCGACAGATTGGGAGATTGCTGAACAGAGAGGGAGATTGCAACACTATCAAAAACATTCCAGGGATGTAGCAACACTATTGAACACTCAGCCATTATAAAAGTCTGAGAAAATGGTTAGTTAGAAACCCTTATTAACATTTCAGGAACAATTATTTTTTCAAGTTCAGAAAATATTTATTATAGAAATAAAAGATGGTCATTGAAAGAAAGTAAAATACACAGGCGAAGAAAATTAGTAAGTACCAACATAAACATTAAATACTATTTACTAAGTGTTAGTTTAAAAAGATATTTACTGGGAACAAAAAGATAAATTTTTTATCTAGTTGAGTGCTTAATATTTGTGACAAACAAGGAATGTTTTAAATATTTTGAATAATATCAATGTTTCTAAATTTGATTTTTATTTTTTATTATTTATATTTTAAATTTTATTTTATTTATTTTAATTATATTTTAGTTATATTTATAGTTATGTATTACTCATTTTTATTATTTATATAAATTTTTATTTTTATTTATTCATGCAAGAATACTGTGTTTACATTATTTGTACCCCTCCCTCACTCATTTCAGTAGCCCTCATGTGATTCCTCACTCCCTCTCAAACTTATAACCTTTTTATTTCAATATTGTTATTACACACACCTATAGACAGACATATATGTATATATATGTGTGCGTGTGTGCGTGTACGTGTGCGTGTGTGTGTGTGTGTGTGTGTGTTTGTGTGTGGTGATATTTTATTTGTATGTTAATAAGGTTTGCCTGGAGATCAGAGCAAATAGCAAGCCACTTTAAGTAAACACAAAAGTCAGGCAGTGGTAGCACACACCCTTAATCCAATCACTTGGCAGACAGGGTCTCTGTGTGTTCAAGGCCGTACTAGGGAACAGATCCAAGCATGGTGACTTGCGCCTTTAATCCCAGTACCAACCATAGAGACCTGGAGGTCTGTACAGACCGGCAGTGACAAGAAAGTGAAGTAGCTGGGCTAAGAGCTAATGAGAGGGCAAAACAGCAAGACAATAAGAGCCTGGGTAGACAGGAAGTCATGGCTTTTAGAAGC
Source organism: Peromyscus aztecus (assembly GCA_902168405.1). Taxonomy (NCBI): domain Eukaryota; kingdom Metazoa; phylum Chordata; class Mammalia; order Rodentia; family Cricetidae; genus Peromyscus; species Peromyscus aztecus. Next base: position 37,637 of record CABHPQ010169886.1, read on the forward strand.
TGCAGAGATGGTGAGGTAAGGTTGGTTGGTGACTCTCACTATTTCCCTGATATATAAGGTTTTCACCCCTATATTTGGCTCCGTATTTTTTATTTAATAAGATGGCTTAGAAATTCGGCTACACACACACACACAGACGCACACGCACACGCACACGCACACGCACACGCACACACACACACACACACACACACACACACACA
>CABHPQ010169887.1:0-18367 GCA_902168405.1 Peromyscus aztecus
ACATGTAGAGAAATGCAAATAGATCCCTATCTATTGCCATGCACAAAACTCAAGTCCAAATGGATCAAAGACCTCAACATAAATCCAGTTACACTGAAACTCATAGAAGAGAAATTGGAAATAACCTTGAACACATTGGCACAGGAGACCACTTCCTAAATATAACACCAGTAGCACAGACACTGAGAGCAACAATAAATAAATGGGACCTCCTGAAACTGAGAAGTTTTTGTAAGGCAAAGAACACTGTCAATAAGACAAAAAGGCAACCTACAGACTGGGAAAAGATCTTTACGAACCCCACTTCTGACAGAGGGCTGATCTCTGAAATATATAAAGAACTCAAGAAACTAGACATCAAAATATCAAATAATTCAATTAAAATATGGGCTACAGAGATAAATAGAGAATTCTCAACAAAAGAATCTCAAATGGCTGAAAGACATTAAAGGAAGTGTTCAACATCCTTAGCTATCAGAGAAATGCAAATCAAAATAACACTGAGATACCATCTTACACCTGTCAGAATGGCTAAGATCAAAAACACTGATGACAGCTAATGTTAGAGAGGATGTGGAGCAAGGGGAACACTCCTCCACTGCTGGTGGGAATGTAATCTTGTATAACCCCTCTGGAAATCAGCATTGCAGTAGCTCAGAAAACTGGGAATCAACTTACCTCAAGACCCAGCAATACCACTCCTGGGCATATACACAAAACATGCTCAAGCACACCACAAGGACATAGGCTCAACTATGTTCATAGCAGCATTATTTATAATAGCAAGAACTCAGAAACAATCTAGATGTCCTTCAACCAAAGAATGGATTTTTAAAATGTGGTACATTTACACAATGAAGTATTACACAGTGGTTAAAAAAATGTCATCATGAAGTTTGTAGGCAAATGGATGGAACCTAGAAAAAAATCATCCTGAGTGAGGTAACCCAGATTCAGAAAGACAAACATGGTATGTACTCACTCATAAATGAATATTAGACGCAAAGCAAAGGATAAGCAGGCTACAATCCACAACCCCAGAGAAGCTAGGCAAAGAGCAGGACCCTAAGAGAGATACATATGGACCACCCCAGGAAGAGGAAAGGGTTAAGATCTCCTGAGTGAACTGGAAGAGGGGAATAGAGGGGAGGGAATGGGAGGTGGGAACATGAGGGCTCAAGATGGCTGAGTTGGGGGAGAGACGGGAAGGAAGAGCGATGAAAGAGATATTTTGACAGAGTGTACCATAAGGGGATGGGGAAAAATCTGAAGCTAGGGAAAGCCCAGGAACTCACAAGATTGTCCCCAGCTTAGACTTGTAGCAATGGTGAAGGGGGTGCTTGAACTAGCCTTCCCCTGCACTCAGATTGGTGTCTACTCTAATTGCCATCATAAAACCTACATCCAGTGACTGACAGAAGCAGATGCAGAGATCCACAGCCAAGCACTTAGCCAAGATCCTGGAGTTCAGCTGAAGAGAGGGAGGAAGGATGATAGGAACAATTGGGTCAGGATCATGATGGGAAAAACCACAGAGATAGCTGACCCAAGTTAGTGGGAGCTCATGGACTCTGGACTGACAGCTGAGGAGCCTGCATGGGACTGCACTAGGCTCTCTGAATGAGGGTGGCAAGTGTGCGGCTTGATGTGTATGTGAATCCCCTGGCAATGGGACCAGGACTTATCCCGAGTACATAAACTGGCCTTTTAGAGCCCATTCCCTATGGTGCAATGCCTTGCTCAGTCTTGATGCAGAGGGGGAGTGGATAGGTCCTGCCCCAACTTGGTGTGCCAGCCTGTGTTGACTACCCAAGAGAGGCCTTACCCACTATGAGGAGGGGATAGGAGAGGGGGGCTTGGGAGAAGGGAAGGGAGGGGAAACAGGGGTTGGTATGTAAAAAGAAAATTTTTTTAAATGAAAAAAATTTTTAATGATGTAGAAAAAAGAATAATAAAATTAATCTTGCCTACCCAATGCTATGCCAACAAGGTACACTGTCCCTCTCTTCTCAAGAGAAAGTCTTTTAAATATGTTTATACATTTATATATTTTAGGTTGTGATATACTCAAGGAATTTTCCTGCCATCATAATAGATAATACTTGTCTTCTTTTTGGGGGAAGGTAATGAGTTGGAATAGAGTCTGACCATATGGTCCAGGATAACCTGGAATTTACTATTCTCCTGCTTCCCAGTTGCTGGAATTCCACGTGTGTGTCACAGTGCCTGGATTTAGCTTCATTTGGATGGCAGTGATCTTCACAGACAACGTAGATCCCTTGGTCTTAGCTTCATACTAGCTTCTCTTTCTCACTGAATTACAAGTTTCTTAAGATTTAAGTTTTCCCAATCTATTTTTTTACTTCCAATTCTCACTGTAAACCTGGATGAAAGCAGCCAGAAATAGTCAAGCCACATTCTAAACCCTGAGTTGTTTTGAGATGTCTCCCATCATATTAAATAGTCCACTACTTCTAGCTTCCTGTAAAATATTGGAACATGAACTAAATGTAGGTAAGTTCTTTGCTAAAAGACCTGTCATCCAGTGCCGAGTAGAATCCTCATCCCCATTGGAATCCATAAAAACCTAAACAGGGAAAGAGATTCTTTAGTTTATGATTCAGAGTTTTCAGTCCATCACGGCAGGTAGGGTTTAACTAAACAGAGCAGGTGATATTATCTTAGTCAGGAAACAGTAGAGCAATAACGGGAAGGGGCCATAAGATACAGCTCCTGAGACATGCTTTCAATTATTGATTTCCACCAAACAACCCCACTTTCCACAGTTCTCCTGCCTCTTAATATTGTGTTCAAATTTTGAATTCATCAATGGATTAATCATTATCAGTATAGAGCCTTCTGGAAATAATCCCATAAACACACCTAAAGATGTGTTTTAGCTTAATAAAGCAATCAGGTTGATAACCATGATAAACTACCTAGGAATGGTGGAACATATCTTTGCTAATAGCACTTGGATTACTGAGGTAGGAGTATAGCAAATCTGAGGCCTATTTGGGCTATGAACAAGGCTAGCCTGCACTAAGTAATTGCTCATCATAGTTACCTTACATGGCAAAAGGATTCTGCAGATGAATAAAGAATTTAGTATCTCAAAATTATAATGTATATCCCTAAATAATCACATTAATCCTTAAGTACAGAAGAGAAAGAATAGATCATGAATTTCAGACGTGAGACAAGCTTGACCCACCATTACTGTCCTTGAAAATGGTAAAGGAGGGCCACAAGCCAAGGAATACAGTGGCTTCAAGAAGCTAGAGTGTGGTGACATATTGTGTACCCTAATAAGCTTTCATGAGGATCAGAGGACAGAGCCAGCCACTAGATTAGACATAGAAATCAGGCAATGGTGGCACACGCACACACACCTTTAATCCTATCATTTGGGAGGCAGAGATCCATCTGGATCTCTGTGAGTTCAAGGCCACACTGGGTTACATGAGATTGATCCAGTATAGTAGAGAAACAGAGCCAGGCAGTGGTACACACCTTTAATCCCAGCACTTGAGATCTCATGCCTTTGCTTGGGAAGCACACACATCTTTAATCTCAGGAAGTAATATGGCAGGGCAGAGAAAGGTATATAAGGCGTGAGGAAACATGGACTCACTCTCTTTAGGCTAAGGATTTCATAGAGGTAAGAACAAATGGCTGGCTGTTCGGCTTCTCTGATCTTTCAGCTTTCACCCTGATATCTGGCTCTGGGTTTTTTATTAAAAGACCATCTAAGATTTGAACAACACTAGAGGAGAGGGCAAGGGGCCAGCCAGACCCAGAGACACCACACACCATTAAATGATGATGTTTGGAAAAGTTTTGAGGCAACTCTGCAGCTTAAAGAAAATCCCATGGTCATGTGACTCCAGATGCTTCTGGGAATGGTTGAACATTGTTTAATAAAGTAGACTATGAATGCATCAGGGATGTTGGCCCTGACAGGGTAGCATCTGAGTGGCTACTTTGGTGCAGGGCCAAAGTATGCTACTGTGGCCATCAGCAGTGGTTACAGGACTGTAACAACCTCCCTGTAGGCTCTGTGGACAGATACAAGATTCAAGCAACTGGTGCCACCAATTCTTGTATCAGGGACATTGGATTGGATCACAGGGAGGGCCTAGAGCATGTTGTAAAAAATAACACTATGCAAGTGCCATTATATTGATGATAACTGTTTGCAGAGGCTTAGTCAACTTGAAAAATTATGAAAAAGCCTATTGGAAATGGAAATAATTGCCTGTTGGCAATTATCAACCATACCATTATTTTGTAACATTTTAGGAACCTCCAGTGTTTGTTCTTAAGTGATCTTCCTGGAGTAAAAGATAAAGAAAATCTTGCCCAGGGTTAAGACCTCACTGCCTTCTGTAGAACTAAAATTAAACCTGAAGTAAAATAAGTGTCTGATTTCAGTATAAAGGGTCACTTGAAATTGCTGATACTAAACAGCTACAGATACTACATAATCACCAATAGAACTGAGATGTTTTAGAAATGGAGAGTGGGTGTTAGGTAGAGAATAAATATTCAAAAGTGACTCACTAAAGTTACTTAGTTGGAAGTGAGAAATTATGTACATTGAATCATTTTAAAAAACATGACATAGCATTTTAATTCTAATGTATTCCTTATTGGCATATATACTGTAGATATTGCTATATTGATATAGGGTTCTTTAAACTGCAATGCAAATATTCTTTTTTATATTATAATAATTCACATCTTTAAAAGCACTGATCATGTTGCTGTAAATGCCCAATTATGAAAAGCTGAAAACTCAGATTCAGTGATGGAGTCGATTGTGTACAGTTGTGAGTGGTAAGCACTCTGTATTGCTTCCCAGGATTCGCATGCATTGCTCAAGCTCCTGCGTTGCTGTGTTCCTAATAATACATACTTTTTAAAAATACCCTTTCTCAGAATGAAGAGTGCTGGTTAATTCATCCGACTTTTAAGCTTGAGCTACTGCTGGTTAAAACTGAACACAAGTTCTTGTCTATACCCAGCTAATTTTGCTGGTAAAACAAAACGGGAAACAGGCTATCCTTACTCTTCATCTGCTTCAAACAGAAAATGTTAGCGTATTGATTAAAAGCTAATTTTGCTATCCTTCAAATATTTTGAATGCCACCTCATATGAACTCAAGGGACATAAAAAATATAAATATGAAAATAAATTTTATGTCTAGAAAACACTAATAAAGAACATCATAAGGGGATTTAAAAAAAAGAAACTAGGGAAGACATGGTAATTTTCCCAAAAAGTTTTCCAAAAGGAATATAGCCCTACTGATACCTTCATTTTGTTTGAGTAAAACTAATGCTGTACTTCTGACCAAAATAACTGTCACACTAACAACAACAAAAACCCCTCATGTTATTTAAACTACTACATCATTGACTATCTGTTATGGTTCAAAATAGCAAAATACTACAATGACCCATGTTTAATATTTTACAGGTTGGGTAACTAAGGTCCACAGAGTATGAAGACACAGCTAGAAAGAATCTAATTCCCAAACATCCCTGTATAGTGACCATCCCACGATACCAGTCTGCCTTGCTGCCTTGATATGGAACTTTCTCATAATGGCAGAACAAATATGGCAGAGAAAGAGAGGCATGCTGTCCAGCTGGGATGAACTTGAATCGCAATGCTTGGTTTGAAATCCAGAGCTAGGTAAGAGAACAAGTACGTGAAAGAAAGATGCATTCATTTTAAAAATGCAAAGCTGCTCCAACGTATAAAGTTAACTTTCCTTTTTATTATTATTTAAATGCCTAGCTTTGGTCTTTTACTCACTAACTAGTCAGGAATTCGCAGAAATTAAGACAGCTTAGGTATGAGTTCATGTCCTGCTAGCTCCGGAAATGTTGGCAGAAATCTGTTCTCCCACAGATTATGCACATTTTTCGTTAGCTTAGGTGTCAACCATCTGCAGAATAACTGGGGCTGTGATATGCCTGCCGAGATCATGATTACAGTCACAGTCCGACAGCGCGAGCAACACCACCGTCAGCAGCGTGAAGGACGTCAGAGTTCAAGCTTGGACAATCTGTTCGCCACATTCACCATCTCTTCCCTTCTGATGTGCAGCGGAAGACATCACCAGAGCCACATGCAGATTTCTCCCCGAGAGTCACACTACTGCCTCCACCGCAGCACTTGTGCCAAACTGGGGCAGGAGGAACGGAGCTGGTGGGGACAGGAGCAACTCTGGCCCGGTCCTAAAAGAATCCGCAATTCCATTTCTACATTTTTTTTCTAAAAATGACTTGAATGTGCTCAAATTAATCACATATCATATATAGCTCCATTAAGCAAAGTTATTAATATTTTGACAACATCAACATAAATACGATATAGCATTGCAACTTTCTGAAGCTGGATGGAGGATTGCCAGATGGAAGCCTATGGGCTGTGGAGTTAGAATTGTCTCAGAAATTAAATCTTGACTGGTAAGACTGAAAAGATACTGTTATCTTTAGTTATCAACATAAAATGATAGGTCTGTTATGTGATTTTTTCAGAATATTCTCTATGAATTTAGACACTATGTGCACTCTCTGGATCTTGGGTGAAATGTTCTGAACAAAGCTATCAGATTCACATTGTCTAAAACACAGTTCAAATCTAGTGTTTATAAAGCATCTGCAGGTTGTCCTTGCAGGCCACCCTTGAGGCTCACTTTAGCTGGATTTCATTAATTAAAAAATTCTTAGATAATGAATGGGTAAGCATATAATACTGTCTACTATTTCTCTTCAAAATGTCCCAAATTTGTCATATTTCCAATTACTGAAGTGCACAAGAAACTTTTTATAAGAGAAAGCATATCGTGGGGCTGTACTGATGGTTCAACTGTAGAGAATGTGTATTGCTCTTACACAGGAACTGAGTCTAGCTCTCAATACCCACATCAGGTGGCTCACAACCACCTGTAACTCTAGCTAGAGGGTAGGACTCCCTCTTCTGGCCTCTGGAGGCACATACACTTGTACACACAATCCCACACAGACACATAATTAAAATAATAAATCTTTGAAATAAGAAAAAGTACATCAATGTCCAGGTGTGATCCCAACCAAACAGCTGAAACCTAGTATAGCTGCTTCTCCACTCAAAAAAAAAAACTGACTTGCTAACTTGGAGGATACCCAGAAGTACCCTTTCCTTTGGGCAACCAAGGAAAAGCACATGCCCAGAAAGACCACCAAGGGATGAGAGACAGTTGACATTAACACAAGAAAATGATTGATATTTCAATGAATAAGTAAAAAAAGTGTTATTTATAAAAAAAATTTGATCCCCCAACACCTAGACCACCCCTATGCCCAATGGCTGTCTCCTTCCTGAGCTCCAAGCCCCTAAAATAACTCAAGTGTGTGTGTGTCTACATTCTGTTATCAGTGGCAGAAGGACAATGCAAAGTGAACAAAGTAAAATGTGAATACATACCTACATGCATCGATGCACAGTTTTCACAGTGCAAACAGTGATTAAGGATAACTTTTGTTGTGGCTATGCTCCAGAGAGACCATGAGAAAGCTGTCTCTCCGTCTCCTGGGTCTACTTCCTTAAATGGATCCATTCTTACTCAAGAGGTAGCAAAATGGCTACCAACACTTCATACTTAGGTTGTGTTTCCTGGGCAGTCCCAGCAGAAAAACATGACTCTTCCAGAAGTTCCAGCTGAAGCCATAGAGTTAAATCTGAATTGCCTGGCCCTACCAAACACACTCACACACACACACACACACACACACACACACACACTACATCCCTAAACCAATCACCAAAGCTGAAGTAAAACAACCCCACACCAGACTGTGTGTGGGTTCACATTCATACAGCCACCCCAAGCAGGGTTCTGAGAGGAGTTTATTTGTCCAGGAAAATCAAAGTGTTACTTAAGGGGAAAATATTGGTTAAAAACAACCAAAATCCCCACCTTTAAATAAGGGTCAAATTTTTTGGTAGTAGCTATGGAAGAGGGTACTGTGTACATGGGTATGCTCTTTCCCTTGTTTCCAAACTTTCTGAAGTTATTAACATTTTTTTTTATTTTTAGTGGACGTGAAGACAACATGTGATATGACAAGAACTGAAGACAAAGAAAAGGAAAGTCAAGTGTTAAAGAAATGAAGCGATGATCATCTGAAGGTCAGGGGATTCTTTCAAAACATGAAGATGCCCCAGCTGTGGTAGGTGTCATCCTTCCCAATGTCCCTGCAGGTAGCTAACCTCATTTGATCAGTTCTTCCAAAGATGACTAAATAAGACAAATAATATTATGACCTGTCTTTCTGAATGAATTCTGCTTTACTGAAATATATTGCACTGAAGCCAAGAACATGATTTCAAAATAATTCAAGAGAAAAGTCAGGCCTTTCTTTGATCCAGCCTCAATTTGCCTCTCTGGATTCATCTCCTAACAAACCCCACCCATGAAGCATCCACTCCTCAGCACTAATCCATTCATGTTCCAGCTACCCACCAGACATTCTCATGATTGCTGTCTTTCCCATCCTCTTCACAGACAGGAAGTAACCTCAGTCTAATCTTTGTCTATAAAACCCCTCCTTTAAAGGCCCAATTCAAACTCCACATTTTCTAGAAAGCATTCCCTGGTCCCCTTATTAAATTCTTTGAGCACTCAAAGCATATTATGAATAGTCCTCTCTGGCCCTTATTTCATTCTGCCCTATATTACAGTGAGTTATGTACTGTAAGTGGATTCAGCTGTACCATTTTCTACATATTTATAAACTCTTCCCCAGCATGCAGATCACAATAGAATTGTTCATCTTATTGTATCTTGTTTTATTTATTGTTATCATTGAGTGAAAGAAGGCCCCAAAGAAAAGGAGATAGAGTTGATTCTTCACAAAAAAATATAAAACCAGGGGTGATGGCACACATCTGTAAATCAAGATTTCAATACCAACCTGGGCCATTGTAGCAAGACCCTGTCCAAAAAAAATCTAAAAATAGGAAATAATCTTTATATTACACACATAACATTTTCAGAGAAGTCTACCATTTATGCCCTTCTTGTAGCAGAAAAGAGAATAGTTATGACCCAAACTAAACAAGAAAGAGTATCTAAGAATGAAACAGCTCTGCTCACTATAATCTAACTTCAGCAGTCATCTGAAATAGGGAGTACATTTAAAAATAAAGTTCTCCCCCAAAGGCAGCCAAGATGCACCTCAGTTAGGCTGAGCCGGCATCTTTCTGGAGATGCTTCCAAGGCAGTTAAACATAGACTTCCACAGCCCCAGACCAAAGCCTGGAGCTAATTAGGCAGTCTAGAAGAAACAAAGTCTTAACAAAAGAGCTTCCAAAACCCAGGGCACAGACATCAGGCTTCTCCACAGTACCAGCTCCTTTGTCACCATCAAGTATCACTACACTGACAAAGAGGAGGTGTTCACATCACAAAAACATCACAAAAACCTCACGAGCAATGGGAACTTTCCATGACTCTGAGCAACAGAACCTGAGAGGCAAAAAGCAAGAGAAAAACCCACATTTCATTTCCTGTAGGTGTGACCTGTAAACATCTAACTTGGTTGTGCTTGAACCACCTGGAAAGTATTTTTCTTGGAAGAAATGCCCCAGTTTTAAGCTTTGCATCAAGTTTGATTAATTGAGTGATAAAATGTACAGTTTTGCAAAGTATGTCATCAAAAAGTGAACTCATTAAAAATACTGAGATAGGTCAAAGGATGAGAGCCCAGACTCTTCTAGACTATAAAAGCAATGTTCAACTACCGAATGTCACACTTCGTTGCAGCAACAATTTCTAGCAAGTCTGACCCCAACTCTCATCTGTTAACATATCAGACACAAGTGTGGCCGATGCGTCTGACATGAGAGAGAAAAGCAGTAGCTATGAGAGTGCTTTGCCACTGTAGAATTCTTGCTGGTGTCTTTATAGACTTTAAATGTCGTGTGTGTGTGTGTGTGTGTGTGTGTGTGTGTGTGTGTGTGTGTGTGTTCACGCATATGCAGGTGCACTTGTGTGTGCAAAACATTCCTAGATGTGTACATGAATGCATGTGGAGGTCAGAGGTCAACCTCCCTCGGTTGACCTCAAGTACCATTCACCTTGTTTGTTGAGACAGGGTCTCTCATTGGCCTGGAGCTTGCCAAGTAGGTTAAGCTGTGTGTTCAGCAAACCCCAAGGATCTGCCGCTCACTGCCTCCTAGGTTTCCAAGCCTGTTCAGCCATGCTCAGCTGTTTTATATGAGCTACAGGGATCAAACTGGATGACCAGCACTTTACAAAGACTGAGCTATCTCTCCATCTATCAGTGCAGATTTTCTTAAAGATGATTCAACCAAACCTCTTAGTTCAGAGATCATAAACCTATGAGCCACATTTGTTTTCTTCCATCTTAAAATTTCATCTAGTTACTTACAACAGTGACCACAAATCTGGTTTGTCAAATTTTTGGTAGTAATAGTCATTATTTGCATATCTATAAATAATACCTTATAATTTTAAAATGTTTTTTCACACATTCTATTATTTATTTTCTCACAGTGATTCTGTGTGCAATGCACTTGCTACAAGCTTATCTAGCAATCCACCAAATTACAATATTACACAGAGACATTTTAAACCTCCCTAATTTACTTTAATTAGCAAAATAAAATATTTTTCTTCTAAATAATGAAGTAATGACTTGCATTTCAGAAATCTGAGTGCTTAACTAACCAACACATTATTAGCCACATAACTTACAATATAGATCTACAAAGTATCAGAAACATAACATTCCAAACTGTTGTGAGATACTTGTACACTGTGTGAAGATATATTGTTGTGATTGCTGTAATAAAAAGCTGAGTGGCTAATAGCTAGGCAGCAGGTATAGGTGGGATTTCCAAAAATAGAGAAGAAGAAGAAGAAGGCAGAGTCGCCAACCAGATGCAGAAGCAGCAGCATGAGGAGTACAAAGAGATGAGGTAACAAGCCAAGCAACAGAATGTAGATAAAAATAAATGGGTTAACTTAAGTTATAAGAGCTAGCAAGACAAGCCTAAGCTATGGCCAAGCTTTCATAATTAATGTCTCTGTGTCACTATTTGGGAACTGGCTGAAAGTACGAAGAAAGACTCACTGCACCAAACTGTCAAAACTTGAATGCAGAAATACAAATTTAATTAAAATATAAATATAATCTTAAATCTAAATTATAATTAGTGTTTAGTACATACATAGCATGCTAATATCAGACAATCTTAACGAAAGAGCCATATTTCTAAATATTTGGGTGTTCAAAGATGCTGGTAAAACTAACAGAGCAGAGATTTCACAAAGGCCAGAAGTAAAGGAAAGAAAGAGTGGATGGAAAAGTAATTTTCCTAACAATCAAGAACTCACATATCCCTAAACCAAAAAATCTGCCAAAGACAAAACAAGTACGAATTTCTTCTATGGAATAATTCCTAGAAGCCATGAAGAAGGTAAAAACAGCCTTCCATCCGATCTTGCCATTCAACCAACTTCAAATTCCACTGAAAATGCATCCCTTTCTTTGAGGATTTGAACTGGTTAAATGTTCCTCCTTTGAGGGATATTCAAGAAAATGTAGAATGTATAATACCACCAGATCTTAGGTACTGACATTCTGTGCCAGTGGCAATCTAAAAGAGTGAAGTTCTTAAAGATGAAGAAGCAATGCTATGTACTAAGTCCCATACCCACCTTCACAGGTGATCAGCACCTTGAGTATTCTTAACCACAGTTTGTCTATAAGGAATTCAAGGCTTAAAACGTTTGAGCATTTACCTACGCATGTGTCTTAGTTTTCTTTCTATTGCTGTGATAAAACGCCGCAGCCAGAAGTAGCATGGGGAAGAAGCAGTATTTTTAGCTTACAGGTTGTAGTCTTATCATCAGTGGAAGCCAAGGCAAAAACTCAAGGCAGGAAATGAAGCAGAAGCCACGGAAGAGGGCTGCTTATTGCCTGCTCCCCGTGGCTTGCTCAGCTTGCTTTCTAATACTTCCCAGGACCACCTGCCCAGGGATGACACTGCCACCAGTGGGCTGGGCCCTCTCACGTCAATCATTAATCAAGAAAATACCCTACAGATCTGCCTACAGGCAATGTGATGGAAGCATTTTCTTTTTTTTTTTTTTTTTTTTTTTTTTTTTTTTTTTGGTTTTTCGAGACAGGGTTTCTCTGTGTAGCTTTGCACCTTTCCTGGAGCTCACTTGGTAGCCCAGGCTGGCCTCGAACTCACAGAGATCGGAAGCATTTTCTTAATTGAGTTTCCTCTTCCCAGATATGACCAGGTTTATATCAAGTTGACAAAAACCAACTAGCACACTGTGCTCAGGGAGAGTAGCTGGACCACTGGGAAAGATACACTGATTTTACATTGATGATATGTGGGTCTTCTTAAAAGGACCCTCAGTGTGGGAAAAATTAACTGCTTATGTTGGATAGTTTTATGCCAGTTTGACACAGACTAAAGTCATCTGAGAGGAGGAAACCTCAAAAAAGAAAAAGGCTCCATAAGATTGGGCTGTAGGCAGGACTGTAAGGCATTTTCTTAACTAATGATTTATGTGGGAGATCCCAGTCCATGGTGGGTGGTACCATCCCTGGGCCTGGGCCGGTAGTTCTGGATTCTATTAAATAAAAAAAAAATTAAAAAAACAGGCTGATCAATCACGATGAGTAAGGCAGGATGCAACACCCTCTGTGGCCTCTGCATCAGTTCCTGCCTCCAGGCTCTGTCCTGCTTGAGTTCCTGTCCTGACTTCCTTTAATAATGAACAGTGCTGTGGAAGTATAAGTCAAATAAACCTTTTCTTTCCCAAGTTTCTTTGGTCATAGTGTTTCAGCACAGCAATAGTAACCCTAACTAAGACACTGCTGAAACACAATTGACAACTGGTGATTGAGTTGCCCCAAACAGGGACAGAAAACATCTCTTTCTTCCTTCTCTGTTTTTCCCTCTTTTCCTTTCCTTTCTCTTCTCCCCCCTCCCCTACCTTCTCCCTTGCTTTTACACACATATCCAATGCACATTAACAAACAAATAGGAGACTTAAACCATCTAATAAACAAGGTGTTTATAATTATACCTTCAAATTCTGTAGGATGCTACCATGAGTCCACGTTTATAGAGACAGAGGGAATTAAGTACATGCTAATTTTAATCTGTGGAGACAACGTGGTTAAAAAACAAATGCGAGGACCAGCAAAATCACTCAGCTGGTGAAGTGCTTGATACATGAGTTGGATCTTCATAATCTACATAAAGGTGAAAGAAAAAAAAACCACAAGTTGCCCTCTAACCTCCACATGTGCATTACACACACATGCACATTCCATATCATACACGAGCATCTACAGAACAATGATAATTTTTCATGCACTGGATTCTCCCTCAGTTTTCAACAAATAACCTCAGAATGTGGGCCATTCCCTAAAGTTAACTGCTGTCAAGCATCAATGAGTTTTGGAACTAGGATATTTGCTGGTTTGGCCAAGAAAAAAATGTCAGGTAAATTAATATTGATATCTCCAAAGATGAAGTGGGTGAGTAGTTATTTTCACTCTAATACAGACTTCCCTGTGACTTTTGTATACTAAACAACAATATTTCACCCAGAAGAGTTTGGGCAACCATAAGGTGAACCTAAAGCATTCAAAAGAGAACTAGTTAACCAGCTCTAGCTGCACAATTCGAGTGGTCAAGGTAGAATATTTTTAAATCTGAGTAGTTGCTTATGGCAGAAACCTTAACAATAATGGATTAGAAATGACTAGAAATGCAGAAATCAAAAGACAGTTCTAGGTGACACCAAATTCAGAGTCACTGGAATATTACGGTCAGCGGCCTGACAATGCCACACCCATCACCAGTCACATCCTAGGAGGACATCAATGGTGTTTTCCACTATGAATGAAAGTGTGTAACTACCTGAAAACCTGTGCATGACCAGAGTCCCAAGTTTAGAGAAAGAGGGGCACAGAACAGAGAAAGAAGCTTGCAACCAGAGTTTGGCCCTCTGTCCCTGGAGACCTTGGTCCAACCACTTCAAGTCTTATGCACCACGTGTTTCCAGCCACGGAAGAAAGGTAGAGCTGGATAAATACCAGTGTAACACTGTGTGATTTGGGACTTTTCATCTTGTTATATTTGTGTTTGTTTTTTATTTGAGACAGGACACCATTTTGTATGACTGGTCTTGAGCTTGAGGCAATCCTCCTGCCTCAGCCTCTGAATACTGGGCATTCTCTGTTATAAGGCATCTTTTGCTGATATTTTTAAAGTTTACTGTAGGGGTAGGTGGTGTAGGTCAGTGGCACAGTGGATATTTGGCATGCATGAGGCACAAGATTCTAGTTCCAGCTTCACAACAAGTAAAAGTCAATTTAAGATAAATCCACTTTATTTAGATGTTTCTATAATACCAAGTTAAGTATTAAATGAAAAAATAAAGCCACATCCTAATGGTTGGGGATTAAGCTCAGTGGTAGCCCTCAGCTTGATGCCCAAAAATGACCCATAAAAGTATTGCTTCAAAATTCTCCAAAGTTTGTCACCTCAGATCCTTTGCTGTTTGGCATAGGACAACTCAGCAAAGATACTGTTCATAGTAACAAAGCGCTGGGAATTTCTGTGATGATTAAACTTGTGCCCTAGAAATAGATGCAGTTTAACTTGAGTTTCACTGCCATCTCTTGGTAGATACAGAGACAACAAAAGCTGATCTCTTGACGGACTGGATTTTGGCTTCAGACAGCAATAAAATTCAGATCCTTGCCAATAAAGTGATGTACTTAATAAAGCAAGTGTAAATGTAATTTGTAATGCCTAGAAGATAGCAATTCATCTATCTCAATAGCCTTTGAGATTAGCTTCCTTGAAGATGAACAGTAATGCACAAAACACTAATTATTAAGGGGGCAGTGATATGACTCAGCAGGTATAAAGGCACCTGCTACCAACCCTGACCACCTGATTTCAATCCCTGATACCCACATGGCAGAAATAGAGATCCAACTCCTACAGGTTGCCTTCTGCCTCCACACACCCGCTGTGGCATGTGCACACCCAAATACATACACCCTAAAAAATATGTAATAAATTTTAAAAGAGGATCATTGGGAAATGCTCTAGAAATCAACCCCTCTTCTGAGAGAGGAGAGAAAATAAGCAGGGGCTGGACTTCAATGCATGCAATTCCAACAAAAGCCTTAGAGCACTCCCAGAGAGCTCTGAAGTCAGATGGCTAATGTTCTAGCCCTGCTGTGTTTGGGTGAGAAGACTGGACATGATCAGGTCCATATCAGTCAGTCACTGGATACAGGGCTGCCCCTGGGAGTGGGCCATGTCCCACTTCAAGCTGGATGTTCCTACAAGAGCAGTTGCTAGAGAAAGCTGACAGAGGAGACCAGCGCTGACAGCACTCCCTGACCCTTTGGTCCAGAAGGAAAACTTAGACGTGGCATTGCAGTGTTGGCTGTTAATGGTTCTATTTCTCACTAAACACTAAGCAAGCAGGGTACAGCTAACCTTCTAATAATTACCTAAGCCCAAGGCAATGAGTACAGGAAATGGTATGGCTACCTTAGAAAGTAATTTATGTATCAAATTTGACATATGATCCAATTACTTCATTCTTAGATGAAAGAAAAAAGCATGTATTTGCACTAAGACCAACACAGAATGATCTTAGCTGTATTGTTCATAACAAGTTTAAAAAATGGAAATAGGCAGAAAGATGGAAGAAAGGAGAAAGGAAAGGAGATGCCTTCATCTTTCTGGGTGGTACAACCTGATCCCTAGGGATTTTCATTTGATCATAGAACCTGTGTTAAAATATCCCACCCTGCATCTGTCAAAATATGTCAGACCAGATGACCCCGAACCTCTGTATTAGTAACTAAACTCATTTTTGAAAGACTCAGCATAGCCAGAGCTCATAAACATAATGACAAATACCTTCCCAGCACTGCTGGATGGACATCAACCCATCAGACACGCTCTCTCAGTTTTCATTCTATTGCTGGAATAAACCATGATCAAAAGCAACTTAGGTAGCAAAGAGTTTATTCGGCCTACACTTCTGTGCCAAAGTTCAATAGCTTCTTCTTCTTCAGCATCCACACTTCTCTCTTTGCCTGATATAAACTTCCCACCTTGGAGACATCAGGCTGAAATTAACATGAAGGGTATACTGGCTGGTTTTGTGTGTCAACTTGACATAAGCTAGAATAGTCAGAGACGAAGGAGCCACATTTGAGGAAACGCCTACATGAGATTCACCTATAAGGCATTTTCTCAATTAGTTATCAATGGGGGAGGGCCCAGCCCATTGTTAGTGCTGTCATCCCTGGGCTGGTGGTCCTGGGTTTTATAAGAAAGCAGACTGAGCAAGCCAGGGGAAACAAGCCAGTAAACAGCACCCCTCAATGGCCTCTGCATCAGCTCCTGCCTCCAGGATACTACCCTGTTTGAGTTCCTGCCCTGATTTCCTTCAATGATGAACAGCAATGTGGAAGTGTAAGCCAAATAAACCCTTTCCTTCCCAACTTGCTTTTTAGTTATGGTGTTTTGGCTAAGCAACAGAAACCCTGACTGGGACAAAGGGCAACTTTGAACAGTAAGTCAGATGACATTATTATGCATCTGTGCACATACAGGAATAGTTTCATTTGTCGGATTGTGGAAGATGGAAATTGTAGAGAGACATCTGACACATGTGCCATGGAGTGGTTTGCTTGTTTGTTTTTAGCTGTGTGCTGGTTAGGGTTTTTTTTTTATCAGTTTGACACAATCTGTAGTTATCTGGGCAGAGGAATCCTCGGTTGAGGAATTGCCTCAATCAGATTGAGCTAAGGGCAAGTCTATGGAACATTTTCTTGATTGATGATTGATATGGAAGAGCTCAGCCTCCTATAGGTGGCACCATCCCTGGGAAGTTGGTCCTGAGGTGTATAGGAAAGCAGAACAACTAAAAACCAGGAACAAGCCAGAAAGCAGTACTCCTCCATGGCCTGTGCTTGAGTTTCTGCATGCAGGTTCCTGCTTTGAGTTCCTGCCCTGACAGCTAGCTGCTACGGAAGGAGAGCAACCCACAGTCCTAACCAGCTGTAACTCCTGTGAACCACAATGACAACCAGGTTAGAAAGATAACCCAAGGGTGCAGGAGTGGCACTCATAGCTCCCTAATTGGATTTAAGTCTATTCAATATGAGGGAAATCATACCTGGTACTGGAAACCAAGCCAACAACCCAGGGCTAGAGAGGACAGAGACCCTACTATTGCCACTTTACTGAACCAGCATAATTCCTAAATACATTCTAAATATTTATCTATATTATACCCACAGATAAGTGTAGATCGAAGAACAGCCCTTTGCAACAGAGATTATCACAGAAATCCACAACCAGTCAAAAATCAGAGAAAAAGTGGGATTCCTAGCCCTAAGTGATACATCTACAACATAACTTCTATACCTAAGGCTCATGGAACATCATGGAAAGGGTGCTGGAAAGATTTTTAAGAGCCAGAAGACCAGAAAATCTGCTGTGAGAATGTGCCTCCTAGAAACGACAGGGAAGCTGCACCCACACCTCAACAATATGAGTGCCTAAATAACACTTGAACAAGTACAATACCAATAGACATGCTAACATGGAAGGGAAAAACGTTATGGGGCCCTACCCATAGATAAGACCTGTAAGCAACTAAACAATGCTGAGAGCAAATAGTCCTCAACATGGGTGAGCCCCCTCATTGATTATCCAGTTTCAAATGATCAACCCTAAAATTATAAACATACAAGTCATACAAAGCAGACTAAGCAGGTTGTATTTATATATTTAGGCAAACACACACACACACACACACACACACACACACACACACACATTGTGGATAATCTTTTTGTACACTGTAAAGATGTGTCTCTGCCTAAGGGGCCTTCTGGTTGGTTTAATAAAGAGCTGAATGGCCAATAGCTAGGCAGGAGAGAATAGGTAGGACTTCAGGGGAGAGAGAGGAACTCAGGGTTAGAATCTAAGCACATGGGGGAGGGATACTAGCAAGACACTGCAGAAGTCAGATGCAGGTTATGGAGGATAAGTAACAAGCCAATGTGGAAGAATGTAGATTAATATAAATGGGCTAATTTAAGTTATAAGAGCTAGTTGGGGACAAGTCTAAGCTAAGGCTAAGCTTTTGTAATTAATAAGTCTCTGTGTCATTATTTGGGGACTGGCGGTCCCCAAAAGAAAGTCCGACAAAAAAGACTCACTACACACACACACACACACACACACACACACACACACACACACACACAC
>CABHPQ010169887.1:18377-44830 GCA_902168405.1 Peromyscus aztecus
CACACACACACACACACACACACACACACACACACACACACACACACACACACACTATCTGTAATAATAACAAGAAAGAGGCCATGATTTTGAGAGGAAGCAAGGAGGATATGTAGGAGGGGTTAGAGGGAAAAGAGGGAAGAAGGAAAATGATGTAGTCTCACTTTTTAAAAAATTAAAATACAGCCAGGCAGTGGTGGCGCACGCCTTTAATCCCAGCACTCAGCAGGCAGAGGCAGGCAGATCTCTGTGAGTTCAAGGCCAGCCTGGGCTACAGAGTGAGTTCTAAGAAAGGCACAAAGCTACACAGAGAAACCCTGTCTCAAAAAAAAAAATTAAAATACAAGGAAAAATATGAACAGGCCAAAGTGCAGGCATTTTATCAAAGTAAGAAGTACATACACCTAAAAAAAGGAATGTTTGTTTAAAAAAAAAAAACATTTGCATTGTTTGTATCCAGATGAGCTCAACAGTATCAGCATAAGAGAGAATAGTTTCCTACACACATGCCTGCGTTCTGCTTTCTCATTGACCATACTCTGTAAGAATCAGATTGCAAGAGGAAAACTGGTAACAGTATTAGAGTTTCTCTGTTAACATATAGGCCACTGTCCAGACCTTTAATCCCAGCACTTGGGAGGCAAAGGCAGGCGGATCTTTGTGAGTTCAAGGCCAGCCTGATCTACAGAGCCAGTTCCAGGACAGCCAAGGCTACACAGAGAAACCCTGTCTGGAAAAACTAATAAAACAAAACAACTACAAAACAACCAAAAGAAATAAAAAATTAGGCCACTGAAACCATAGAATGAGTTTTCTCTGTGAGTCTACCATTTTAGGGCAAGTGGACCCAGGAAAAGGTTTAAGCTACTAATAGGCAAGTTACTCCTCATCATGATACCATATCATCATCATCAATTTATGTAAACTAAACTATGAACGTAATCAAAAGAAAACCTCTGTAGTATGCTTGAATTATAAAGTGAAAGTTTTGTTTTGATACCACACTGTTTGTTTGTTTGTTTGTTTGTTTGTTTGTTTGTTTGTTTGTTTGTTCTGAGACAGGCCCAATTGTCCTGGAACTGCTATTTAATGGAGGGTAACCTTGAACTCCTTACCCTCCTGCTTCATCTCCCCAGTGCTGGGATTGCAGAGATATGCTACCATGGCCACTGGCCTCTAATTATTTTAAAAATATACATTAAATATCCAGAACTATTTACCTACCTTGATATTCGGCATGCATTAAATTTAAGAAATTTCCATGCAAAGGGCTGCCGTGTCTGATTCAATAGCCGATGAAATTAAAAGGAAAAAGAACCTCAAGCCAGGCAGTGGTGGCACATACCTTTAATCCCAGCACTCTGGAGGCAGAGGTGGGTGGATCTCTGTGAGTTTGCCGCCAGCATGGTCTACAGAGCTAGTTCCAAGACAGTCAAAGCTACACAGAGAAACCCTGACTCAAAAAACCAAAAGAAGAAGAAGAAGAAAGAAAAGAAAAGAAATAAGAAAACTTTGAAAGTTTAGGAGAGCACTGTGACATGTTCCACATTTCAGCAGTAATGGTCAGAAAAATAGGTTATAGACATTTTTTATGTTGTAGTTTGATTGGTTTGGGGGGGGGGTTTGTTGGGTTTTTTTTTTTTTTTTGGTTGTTGTTTTGGGTCATTGGTTAGTTTTTTTTTTTTTTTTTTTTTTTGGTTTGGGTTTTACATTGTGGGAGATGATGTCCAGAGTTTTGAACGTGCTAATCAAGTTCTCTGTTACTGAGCAACTTACTCAGCCCTGGGTGATTATCTTCATATTACACCAACTTTCTTAATAATTTGATAACATTTTCTAATTTTATTTACAATTTAAAGGTGATTCATGAAGAAAAAATTCACAGATCTTAGATAAAATGATTTTTTTGGTCATTGAAATTTAGCTATAATTTTAAAGGCTCAATTGTTAGAATTAACTACTAATGAAAACTTAAGATAAGCTTTGAAAATACAGGACAACTTGCTTAATATAAAGCCAATATTTTTAAATAATATCTTTAGTTTGCTAAAGTTTCTTTTTAAATCTCATCTTCAATAGACATCCCCAATACTTCTGTGAAACTGACTTCTCCACCAGAAGTTTTATTAAAGCAGACTTCAAAAACTGCTTAGATATACATTTTCTTCTAAAAGTAGCACTGCCATAGACCCGACTGAGATTAGATAAGTCGATAAACAAAAACGTAAGTTGATTTTCACACTGGCAGTTGTAAATCTTAGCTTGATGTGGTGGCACATACCGGATCCCAGCATTTGAGAGGCTGTGAACAGAAAGATGCTCAAGTATAAGGCCAAACTGATGCACAGGGTGAGACTGTGTCTCAGAGGGAAAAAGAGGACAGGACAGGACAAGACAGGACGGGACGGGACAGGGGACGAGAGGAGGGGGGAGGAGGAGGAAAAGAAGGAGGAAGAGGAGAGAGGGGGAAGAAGGAGCAATGGGGAAGAGAAGGGGCAAGAAGTGGTCAAGGCAGACTACAGTTTAAGAATCACTACTCTATAAAGGATTTAGACTTTAGATGCACTTTTAAATTTTATTTTCAGATCACTTGTTTGTGCTACATGCTACAAACGTATTGCTATACACAGGACTGGTATATTTTTAAAAACAAACAAAATTTGACTCCTTTGTCAGAGACAGTTTGGGAGAAAATTGCTCTAATTCAACCCTGCATGACTAAGTCAGACATTTCTATTTCAATAATGAGTGAATCATCAGCCTTCACTTGGAAGATTAAGTTGATTAGTATTACACTCAAGTATTATCTGAAAGTCATGACAACCTAAAATAGCTCATTAAAAGCCAGGCGTGTGAAGAAAATTATCTCAATGCTCTTACCCCTTTTATTCTGTCAGTTCAAAATGGAAAAATAAAAAGGCCAAGGCTCTTGAAGTGGTCAGATGTGTGCTTTAAATAGTTAATAGAATTGAACGAGCCTGCATGTCCCTCAATAATTAAATGTCCACACAACAAAATACTATAGAGCCACAAAGAATTGGGTAGCATTGTATGTGCATCAGCACCTCCAGCGCAACCACCTCCAAGACATATTGGAAAATGCAGAAGCCAGTCACAAAGAACAAATGCTAGGTACCAGGTAGATGAGGAAATCCAGGGGATGTGTGTATTTATCTCTACACATATATTTACAGAGAATTTTCTGGAAGAATTCAGAAGAATGGGAAATGGAAGTTACTATTTACAAGGCTAGGAATAAGATTGACTTTTCCAATATATGTAACACAGTCATATGATTCCAATGACTTCATTGCTAAGAATGAGAGACTGAGTGCTCAGCCTTAAATGGGACATGGTGTCACACACACACACACACACACACACACACACACACACACACACACATAGTTTCAGAGAATATTGCAGAAGAGGGGGTAGAAAGAATGTTAAGAGCTGGAAGATGAGGAAGCATAGGATGTGATTCAGAATTCTGGACATGACATGGCTCTTGAACTTATGAACTCACATAAGCTGTGGTTACCTGCATAAGGCCTGCACAAGATCAAACCAGCCAAAATTCTGACAAAAATGACAGAGGTTATTTCCAGGCTCCATCCATTACTAAGGAATTATTGGTAGCTGATGGCTACTGGGGAGGAAGAATCATTCTTCTTGAGATTGTGGCCACTGGTGTGCTTCCCATGCTCCAGTGGATATAACCACACCCATGCACATATGAAACTTAGTGGTTTATCAAAATAAAATTTTAAGGACATGAAGTTGGAAAAGGGACCTGTTGAGGGCGGTTAGAAAAGGAATAGATGTGGTCATACTTTAATATATATATATATGAAATTCTAAAGAGCAAAGAAAATTATAAGAAAAAAGAACAGTAAACAGTAAAAAAAAAAAAACTTTATAAGGTGATTTGTTTAATTGTAATTTTTTTTAAAAGAGGCCAAATAAGAAATCTAGAGAAAAGCCAGGCATGGTGACACATGCCTTTAATCCTAACACTTGTGAAGGCAGAGCAGGAAGATCTCTATGGGTTTGATGCCCGGTGGTCTACAGAGTGAGTTCTCAGACAGCCAGAGCTGTATAGTGATACCCTGCTCAAAAAGGAAAAAAGAAAAGCAATCTAGAGAAATGTTACTGATGGAAGAGAACAAAAAATAGAGGACACAACCGTCTGAGGAGGACCTTCCGTATCTCATACACTGCTCTCAAGCCTAGGTCACACAATAATCTTGATATAATGAAAGGCAACAGATAATCCTTGATTAGATCCTGTTTCAAAATGAAAAAAAAAAAGAACTTTTTTTCTTAGAATCAAAAGCACAAGAATACAGAGGAAGGGTCTGGGCAGACAGGCCAGTGACAAGCACTTGTCTGCACAAGGCCTCAAGTTCAAACCCAGCTCTAGAAAAACAGGAAAAAGTAATCTATGCATGGTCAAAATTTAAGGCTAAGTGCATCAAAAGGCATCATGGAGAAGGTTTTTTCTAAAAGACAACTTGCTACAGAAAATACTTGCAAGTAATATAGTCAATAAAGATTTAGTCTCGAGAATAAAGAATGAGTGCAATGTAATAGTGGCCACCTCGGACTGGGAATGGCATAGGGAAAGAAGAACGGAAAGTTTAGTAAGGGACTCAGAACACACAGCTGGTGAATTCTTCCTAATTATTCTTTGCCACAGCAATGTAACAATTGGCTTTAAAAATCTAGGATCTATTTCATAATGACTAGAATGGAATTCAATTCCACACACACAAGGATTACTGAAGAGATGAAAGTGCTTATTACCCAGACTCAATTGTCATGTTTAAGTTTGATTACTTGTATACTTGTATTATTTTACCATAATGTGCAAATATCATGCCCCACAACAAAAAGAATAGATATCTCCTATGAACCCATAGTGAAAAAGACAACCCAATTTTCAAAACAAGCAAAAGATTAGAATAGGCATTTCTTCAAAGCAGCAGAAAATGAAGACATGTCTATCAGTATTCATTAGAAATACAAGGAGATACCACTTCACAGTCACTGGGATGGTCATGTTCAAAAAGAAGAAAAAAATAGCAAACGTTAAAAAAGACATATGAAAAACTCGGACACTCAGCTAGGTAGTGGTGCACATCTTTAATACCAGCACTCGTGAGGCAGAGGTGGGTAGATCTCTGTGAGTTCGAGGCTAGCCTGGTCTACAGAGCAAGTTCCAGAACAGCCAGGGCTACACAGAGAAACGTTGTCAAAAAAAAAACAAAAAACAGAACACTCATCTACTGCTAGTGGAGATGTAAAATGATGCTATCGTTTCAAAACACAGTTTGGCTGTTCCTCAAAAAGGTAAACATCAAGTTCCATATGAGCCAGCAATTCTGTTCCTAGGTACATACACAAGACCATTGAAAACATACAACTGAACAAAAAAGCTAAGCACTAACGTGC
This sequence comes from Peromyscus aztecus, assembly GCA_902168405.1. Classification (NCBI taxonomy): domain Eukaryota; kingdom Metazoa; phylum Chordata; class Mammalia; order Rodentia; family Cricetidae; genus Peromyscus; species Peromyscus aztecus. The sequence goes on from CABHPQ010169887.1 coordinate 23,832, forward strand.
ATAGTACTACTCACAATAGAAAGTGGAAACAAGACAACAGTCCATCAGCTGACACATGGATAAATGCAATGAGATTTCCATACAGATGACTCTTACTCCATTCAAAGGCATCTAGACAACCCACAACTACACAGGTAAACTCCAAGAACAATAAACTAAGTGAAAAGAAATTAGACACAAAGGCTCAGGAAATTCCCATGAAGTGTCTACAATAAACAAATCCACAGAGATAGAAAGTAGATGGTCAGTTTCCAGTGACTGAGGAAAGGAAGTCATGGAGTATGCCCACCAATGGCACAAGGTTTCTATGGGGTAATGAAAATCAAATAGTTGTGATGATTGTACAATCTGACAAAGATCCTAAAAATCATGGAACTGTATGCATAAAGAAGATGAATTTTATAGGGCTTGTGAGTCAGTATGAATGTAAGGTATACGGTGGATCACAGCAATGGGCAGGGGTAGGGTGAAGAGGCCGTTGGTCAAAGGTAAAAAGAAAAAAAGCTAAAAATAAGAATGGCAGTGGATCTGGAGAAATACCGAGTGGTTAATTAGTTGCTCACAAGTGTGAGGAGTAGAATTCAGATTCTCCTGGTACCCGTGGAAATGCCAGGTGAATGTGATGGCCCACCTATAATTCCAGCTTCAGGAGGCAGAAATGGGATCCTCAGAACAAGTTGGCTGGCAAGACCAGCCATTAAGCAAGCTCCAAGTGTGATTGAGAGGCCCTGCCTCAATGAATAAGGTGGAAGAGCAATTAAGGATGACTCCAGACATAGGCCTCTGGCCTCCACATGCACCTGTCACACCTGTGCATCCACACATACATAAACACATACATACCATTTACACACATATATACCACATATTTCACAAAACATGAAAATAATAATGAGGGAGATTGGAGAGGGAGTTCTGTAAGCAAAATGCTTGTCTTGAAAGTATAAAGAACTAAGTCTGATCCCCAGAACTCACTTTAAAAAAAAAAAGCCAGGTGTGGTGGTGCACACTTGTAATCTCAGTACAGGGGAGGCAGAGATGGGCAGCTCCCTGGAGCTCACTAGCCTTCTTGGTGAGCTTCAGAGCAGTTTCAAAACAAGGTGGACAGCACCAGAGGAAAGAGGCCCAAGGTAATCCTCCATATATATATATATATATATATATGTGTGTGTGTGTGTGTGTGTATGTACATATATATCCAAACACATACAAACACATGCACTTGCACACACGCACACACATACACACACACACACACACACACACACACAATAAAAATAAATAGAAGTCATACTTTCTAACCCTTGGTGGACTAGCCAATATGTTTACTGGTTCATTATTATTATTTGTGTAGAGGAAATAAACATTTCATAGATCTAATATGACTGCTAGATAGAAACAAGCCACCTTGTTTACATCTCAAGGAAATGGTTCTTAATAAGTGTAAAAGCAGATCCCTTTCTTGCCTGCAAGTCCAAAAGGTATGTGGAGAACACAAATGAAACTAGGTCTTCACAGCATATGGCAAAAAGAATATGATATGATCCAGCCGGAGAATGTGGCCAAGTCCTAGAAGGACCTTCATTGTCTAGAAGACGTGAATGTGTCAGAGACAGAGTCACTTGTCGGTAGACTGCTAGAGCACCACCCTTCCACAGATGCTCATAGGTAGAACTCTTATGGCTGGAAAGCTGTAGAGACTGAGATCTTTAAATGAAAAGGACTAAGCTTTAAAGAAATAGAATACGGCCTGAAAAGTTATGCAACCAAGCTGTGACTGTGTTCTCTGTGGGAGGCCGAGGTTCCTCAGAGCAGAGCTGGAAGCTATAAATGTGAAAAATAAAATAAAATACAAGCATTCTGTGTTTACACTCTGAGAGTGGGTGCATAATATGAACCAGCTACATGTGCCACCTCCACAGGCTGGAAGACCAGCTTTAAAATGAGACTGCTTTCTCTCATCCACTGGCTTTATTTGGAAAGTCTCCTTCCTAAGATTCTTGACTTTTGGATACATTAAAAATCAGTGTCCCAGATGGTATACCCACCAATAAAACTGCATGTACTATAGTTAATGATCTATTATAAAAGGATTTTTAAAGATAATTGTCACTATGTCTTAAAGCTAACTTTGAGGAATCCTTAAAGCTGCGTCTTTTAAAGGCTGTGACTCCAGTCTACCAAGTACACAGCATAGCAATCTGAAGAAAAAGAATTCTAATTTTGAAAATCACCAAGAGCAGATTTCAAGTGTTCTAACTCCAAAAAAATAAGAAAGTGGGGTGATACATATGTCAATTCACTTTATTGAGCCATTCTCCTCTCTCTCTCTCTCTCTCTCTCTCTCTCTCTCTCTCTCTCTCTCTCTCTCTCTCTCTCTCTGTGTGTGTGTGTGTGTGTGTGTGTGTGTGTGTGTGTGTCCTTTAGGGCACAGCCATGTTGGGTTAGGGCCCATCCTCATGATTCCATCTTAAATTGATCATCTGAAAAGGCCATAATTTCCAAATAAGACAATATTTATAGACACTGAATGTTAGAACATCAACATATTTGGTAGAGAGAAGGGGAACCCAGTTCAAACCATAACAGGTTGTCAAGGGGGAAAGTAGGCTATGGGAACCTTGGTAGGCAGAAAAAAAAAACATGGAGCAGGAAAGAAATGCATAATGAAACTGGACAGGAAGGAAGAAGATAGATTATAAGACTTGAACATGCCTTTGGTGGTATCATCCCTGTGCATGTGACATGAGCCACAGAATGACCACTCTACTTATAGTCTGAGGAACAGGCATACAGGAGCTAAACTACAGACAAGGAAACCATTTGTAGATTGCTGTCTCTCCAGTTCAGAGAGTAAATAATGGAAGAGGTTGATCACACTTCCATATTGAATAAAGAAAAGTCCATAGATATGGGAAGAGAAATTCGCATATATAGGTCACCTCCCATAGCCTCCTCAATATAAGATACCTTAGTCAACCCTCATAGCAACCCCATCCCAGTGATCTTGATACTTCCAACTTTTATAACTAAAGTTACTGAAACCTTCACATTAAACCCAAAATCATATACTCAGTAAACATCAGGGTCAGCACTCAAAAAATACTAAAGCAGGGAGGCTGGAGAGGTAGCCCAAAGGTTAAGAGCACCGGCTGCTCTTTCAGAGGACGCCAGTTTGATTCCCAGCACCCACATGGCAGCTCACAATCATCTAACTCGTTTCATAGAATCCAATGCCTTCTTCTGGCCTCCATGGGCACCAGGTAGACATGCAAGTGGTACGGAGACATAAATTCAGAAAAAACACCCATCCACATAATATTTTTTAAAGTAGGGGAAAGAGGGGGATGAAAAAAATTTAGGAAAATATTTACAGTGCATTGTTGTGGTACAATATTTGAAAAAATAATAACTAGGAAGGTTCAAAACAATCTATATATTGTGATATTTTATTATTAGAAATTCAGCTATAATATATTAAATGAATTTGGGGGTTAAAAATGAGGGAAGAGAGAATATAATTATATGTAATTATATAAAGAAAATCTGTAAAGATCTTAACACATGCTTTTGTACATTCATCCATATGACCATATTTCCTTTCAAAAAATAAACATTTTATGAGGAAAAGAACAATTGAGTAAACAAAGCTTAGGCTTGTTCCCAACTATCCTTTACAATTTCAATTAGTCCATTTATATTAATCTAAATTCTGCCAATATGGTGATTTTTGATGACAGTGACACCCGTGGGCTCATGTATTTGAACAGTACCAGTAGGTGGAACTGTTTGGGGAGGTGGTTTAGCCTTGTTTGAGGACGTATGTCACTGAGGGAAGATTTTTAGTGCCCCATTCCATTTCCAGTTCTCTGCTTCACATCTGAGGCTGAAGATGTGGTCCCTCAGCTTCCTGCTTCTGCCGCCATACCTGCCTACCATGACAGACTCTTGTCCATCTGGATCCCCAAGCTGAAATTAACTCTTTCATATGCTGCTTTTGTTCCTGGTGTGTTATCACAGTTTAGAAAAGTAACAAATGCAACCCGTCAGAATGCGAAAGACCATATAGGTGCTTCACAGTCGGCTTTAGTCTTCTCCCACAATCTGAATTTTTTTTCTTAACATGCCTGGTTTGTCGTTATCATTATATGTTTTTATTTAACATTGTCTGCAACAAAAAAAAGAAAATATTTAAAGACTCTGTGTGGGTTAAAAAGGTAGTTAAATCCAATAATAATGCAGAAATTAGAGAGAGCAATTCATATTATCATTTTGTTAAACCATTAATCTCCATCAAACATAAAATCAATGTACTCACTAAGCCTCAGAATGAATTTACATTCAAATGAATAGAGGCGAAAAGCTTTATTACAGCTTCACCAGGAAGAATGCCTGGCCACAATAAGATACAATACTAAGGATTTAAAAGTGTGTTGTTTAAAGCAAAGAAATGTTCAGGAGCACAAATGCAGAATTAGTGCAACACTCTTCCTATTTAATTTATACAATTATCAATTATAATAAAACTTGCTTTGTGTAAACTTTTCACAATCTCTCTTCTTCCCAATTCCTGCCTTATCAGTGAAGAAACAGAACTCCTCAGTACTAAAAGTAGAAAGAAATCCTTACAGCCCTCTGAATAGCTCCTAAGCCACAGTTATTACAATTTCAACTCCTTTTATACTAAATGGCAGTTTTAGTGAAAAAAAATGACACCCTCACAAGAGCCTGAGGTGGGAGAACCATCACTCTGTCGATTCTTATTTAGAAAAAAGATTTTAAGGGAAATCTTATTTTGAAACTTAAAGATCATAAGACACTTGTCTTAAAATGAGGCATATGGATTTTGTACTGCATCAATCACATACCCCTTCTCCATTCCTGCTTTGGAGACTTAATATCTCCAAACACACTGCCAAACAAGGGCTCCAAGAGTGTCTTCATTGATTGGCTATTCTGCCCAATGAAAAATTATTTTTTTATTGGAAATGGCTGTCAGAGCTATTTTTATTGCTCTCCTAAAGGCTCCATCTGTAATCACATACTACACTTCTCTGCTCTGAGAGCAAAATGAATTAGATAAATGCCTCTCCTCCTCAGATTGCATTCTGGGCCATTTTAGGAGCTCAGACTATGAACCCAAAAGAAATTGATGCTCTGGCCTGGGGCCTTTCCCCTGGGGATCTTTACAGGCTTAAAGACAGATAAGTCACTAGAAAGAGAAGACTTGCAGATCTGCTACAAGTTTGCTCCACTTAGTTTAAAGCTCTCTAGGAAACTGTCCCCACATTCAACTTCAAAATACAGCAATAAAATACATTAAGGCTCTAGAAAGGAATTTCTAAATACCACATGAATTAAGAGACAAATAGGCAGAAACTGTAGCACATTCCTACAATGCCGGCACTTGGGAGGCTGCTCTAGGAGAGCTGCCGTGAGGTTTAGGCCAGCTGAATGAGTTCTACTCAGTGAGTCTCAGGACAGCCTGGGTCACATAATGAAACCCTGTCTCAAAAGACACAAAGGGAGTCAGACAGAGATAAAAGCACTTGCAATGTGAGTCTAATGACCTAAATTGGATCCTCGAAAACAGTGACAAGAGAGAGTTGCTCCAGAAAGTTGTCCCCTCTCGTGTACATGTGTATAATGGTGTGTAGAGTTACACACACACACACACACACACACACACACACACACACACACACACTCACACACATTTTTATTAAAAGCAGACAGTGGGGTATTTTTCTCTTTTGGTCCCAGGTACTTTGGGAACTGTGAGTTACTGTGCCGGCATGGCCAGGTCCACAAACCACACCACACATAATCAGTTTCCAAATGGCACAGAAATGTCATCAAGAAACCCCGATCACAAAGGTAGAATCTCTTAAGGGGGTTGACCCCAAGTTCCTGAGGAACACGCATTTTGCCAAGAGCACAAGGAGAAAGGCCCCAAGAAGACACAGGCAGACAATGTGAAGGCAGTGAGTGCATGTGCAGAGGCCGTCAAAGCCCTTGTGAAGCCGAACAGTCCCAACCACAAACTCCCCCGACTTGCTTTCATCAGCCACCCCAAGCTTGGGACATGGATTGGTGGCTACATGGCCAAGGGTGGCAGGCTCTGCCAACCAAAGCCCAAAGCTCAAACCCAGGCGGGGACTACAGCTCCAGCTCAGACTCCCAGGCCCCTGTGAGGCTCAGTAGAAAAGGTCTTATCTGCCAAAGTGAAGGCAGATGGGCTGGTGTGACCCTCCACTCTATTGGTAGGTGGTTGGTGTTCTGTGCTGTTTTTCACAAATAAACTTGAGGCAAAAAATTTTTATTTAAAAAAAAGCAAACAAAGGGTGCTGGAGAGATGACACCTGTTAAGAGCACCTGTTGCTCTTGCAGAGAACCCAAGTTCAATTCCCAGCACCCACATGGTGGCTCACAACAATCCATAATCCCAGTTCTAGGAGACCCAAAGGTATGCACGTGGTACACATACATGCATGCAGGCAAAACATTCACACACACAAAATAAAATAAATAAACCTAATTTTTTTAAGCAGACAAAGGTACAAATAGCTTTTATCCCTTTTAAAAGATAAATGTTTGTTCAGCTTGAACTATTTGGCATGGGTCTAGGGAGATGTATTACAATCAATCCACGTGAGTCTATTAAATGGGTAGCAGAATTTATTAAGATATAAATTGAGGAAATACACTCATGATTACAGAACAGAGTAGACAACAAAAGTCGTCCTCTAATCTGACTGAGTGAGAATCCATCTCGCAAGCAGAAGCAGGGAGAGGGAGAAGGGCATATGACCCTTCTCCAACCCCTTATAAGAGGTCATGTACAATGGCAGGAAGCACCACCTCCTTTGGGCCTTATAGCCCAAGGTCATGGGCAGGTCAAATAACTCCAGAGTTGACTCAAGTAGGTTTGCTGTACAGGTTGAACCTAAAGTTCATTTTCCCAGGACCAGCAACTTGAAGGTCAGCTAGCCTGGTGAATGCATCTGCAAAACAGCAAAGAGACATGTCTTAAACAAGGTGAAAGGCAAAGATTGATGCCCAAGGTTGTTCTATGACTTTCCACACATACATGCACACACACACACACACACACACACACACACACACACACACACACACGCACACCAAAGAAAAAGGAGAAAGAAATAGGGTGCTGGTGAAGGTGCTAGCTGCCAAACCTAATTACCTGAGTTCTATCCCTGAAACTCACATGGTAGAAAGAGAAAACTAATTCCCATAAGTTCTCCTCTATCCTCTGCACAAGCTATGGCACATATGTGGACATGTACACACATACACACACACACACACACACACACTAAACAAAATGTAATTTTTTAGAAAGCATGCACATACAAATATCTGTATACATCTGTCTATATATATGGTATATATATGTATGTATGTATGTATACACACAGAGATAGAGATTCAGAAATGGATGGATGGATAAATAGATACATAGATACATAGGTACATAGATAGATGCATAGATAGACAGATAGATAGATAGATAGATAGATAGATAGATAGATAGATAGATAGAGAACTGTCTGGCAATTTATAGGGTGAATGGAAAGGTTTTAGTGTAGGCCTGTCTCCAAAGCCTCTGAAATTTTCACATTACACACTTGCTTTTTCATAGTTAGGTGTTACCTCTGAAGAATTCATTTGTTAAAAATGCAAGTAAGAGTGAAATATTAATAAACATAAATACCCTAGGTGATATTTTTAGGGGATCCATTCATTGGCTTGTTAGCTAGCATGGTAACTGTATACAAAGTTTGAAAAGGAGGAAAAACAAAGTACTGGACACTCCCTCACCAGTGGCCATGATAGAACTGCCAAGAAGAGACTGGCTTAGAGCTCTCAGGACACTAGAAAAAAAAATCATGACTTCTAAATAATAAAAGAGTATTTCTCACATTCCCGGAGTCTCAGAAGCACAGATCTGGGTGCTGGTAGGTTCAATGTCTGCTGAGGGCAAACTTCCTGACAGAGAATGCCTCCTGAGGTAGCCTTATACTGAAGAGGAGGCAAGAGGTGCCCCTGGTGTTTCTTTTATAATACACTGAGGGTCCTACCCTCCTGTCCTAATCACCATTCAAATTCTGCCAAGCTGTCATCTTGGGAATTAGGATATCAACATGAGAATGCAGGGGAGGGAGATGAGAGGAGTACAAACATTTCCACCATGGCAGGAACCCTAAAAAAATTACCAAGTGAAGGCTCAGAATGGGGACTGCTAAAAGAGATGGTACCAAAAAAGGAAAATACCAAAAAGCAGGGTAGGGGCTTGCCCGGCTCTTCTGTTTGCTTGCCTGGCTCTTCTGTTTGCACTCAAGTAGGCCTTTAATCAAGTTCCCATTTCCCTAAAAGGAATGATCCCATTTCATATACTGTTTTTAATATATTTTTTTTCCCTACAGTTTTTTTTTTTCTTGCCAGTAAAATGTATTTAAGCTGGCTCCTTCAGGAAACTCACTATCATCAATAATTACTTCAAAGGGGTATGTAGTTGATTTTTTTTTTACTCTTAGGGGGCCTACCACCCAGCTCTCAAATAAATACATGGAGACTTATTCTTACTTTTGAATGCCCAGCCTTAGCTTGGATTGTTTCTAGCCAGCTTTTCTAACTTAAATTATCCCATTTCTCTTTAACTATGTTTTGACTTACTATCTCTCCACAGATTTATCAGGCTTACAGAGTCATCTACTCAAATCAAAACTTCAATGTAAGTATCTTAAATTGTATAAATACAAATTTAAAAATATCACAGAAAATGAAACTTATTTCTCTATAATTCCTAATCACAATTCCTAAAAGCATTCTTTTAGGTTTTTCAAGAAAAATTATTCCTATCCAATTCACAGAAAATGGGTATTTTATTATTTGTAGATAATAGAGAAATGGACAGGTCCCTCCACCTTGTGGCCCAGTGGGGTACTGCTGATTCAACGCCAAAGTCTATTTCTTTTCTTTCTTCCTTTTTTTTTTTTTTTTTAATTTAACTTCTTTATTGACTCCTTGGGAGTTTCACATCATGCACCCCACTTCTGCTCACCTCCTGGTCCCCCCATATCTTCCCCTCATCCCTGCTGTGCCCCCCACAAAAGAAAACAAAACAAAGCAAGCAAGCAAAAGCAAACAAAAAAAAAAAAAACCACAACAACAGAAAGACCTCTTTGCTTCTCCTTCTTTCCTGCCTCTCCAACACCTCTGCATTCGTCCTGGTGGCATTAGAGACGTCGGTGCATCACACACTGTACCCCTTTGTCTCATCAGCTTTATTGGCATTGCAATGAGTCATTGTTCTGGTTCAAGGCCTCTGGTTTCTGGTGCCCCATCCTCACTGCATCCTCATCAGAACTCCTCTGGGATATCCTGTGGCCTCCCTCAGTCTTGGGGATCTTGCAGGTGTTGTTCCAGAGGACCCTTCACAAGCTCCAGCAGATCCTAGATGAGGTAGATGCTAGGGTGGACCAACTCAAGGCTCGGTTGTGGGCCTGGGTGGTAGCTGAGCTGGTCATTCTGGGCCACTGGGGCCACCCTTCTCAGGCCAGGGGGCGGAGTTAGCTCCCCTACATGCATGCCCTCAGGTTCAGTTCACCCTTGCCTGTGGTGAGGGGTAGGCCATCTCTCCGGAGTGCAGGGGCCAGCTCTCTTACGGTAGTGTCCAGCAAGAGTCTAGGCCAGCTTTCCCAGGGCCAGCGAAGGACAGGGCCTGCTCAGCATGGCCCTCTGATTTCATCTCGCATGGTTTCTAAGGTCTCCTGAGGTGACACAGAACACAGACATCAACACAGACCCCAGCTGCAGCTAAATCACTGATCCAGACATGGCCCTCAGCAGCAGCAGCTTGGGCCAGGAAGTCATCCTGGCTCTGGGTGGAAGGAATGGCCACTCAGGTGAGAATGGTTCTGGAAGTCATTTGGCTGCTGGACACCTCCAAGGCCTCAGGTTTCAGCCCCAACCCTGGGCCTCTATGTGACCTTTGGTGGCAATGCAGGACCTGGACTTCAGCACAGACCCCGGTCACAGTATGCAAAATCTATTTCAAGGTTGTGAAGGTTAGTTGGTTTTCCACCCTCTCCAGGTGGTCTGCCTCTAATTCCACACCTCCAAACATAGTTAAAATGCAGACAGCTTTCTCTAATTGCAAATAAAACCACAGATGAAACGCCTTACTCTAAATCCATGCCACTTCGTATTTTATAATTCAGATGACCTCTGCTACTAGGCTAAGTATTCTGGGGAAGTGTGAATAACCACCTTCAGAGGTTCGCCGAAGCTGGCAGTCTAATATTTCGAGTCAGTTGTCAAACAGTAGCTTGAAACTAGGTACATTTATACAACGGAACGCTTGCCCAGATGGCTGTGGCGGTACACATCTGTACTCCCAGTAAAGTTCCAAAAGAGCCTGGGCTACACAAAAATAATCTCTCTCCATTTCCCTCCCCCTCTCTCTATATGTATATAGTGTATATATACTGTATGTATGTATGTATGTATGTATGTATGTATGTGTATGTATATACAATTTAACTTCTCCACATTTATTTTCTCTATAATTAGCACATACTGGAGAGGGGAGGTGCTATTGTGTACTGCACAAGATTGTTATAAGAAATAAATAACCTGGGGCTAAAGAGATGGCTCAGCGGTTAACAGCATTGGCAGCTTCCAGTGGTCCTGAGTAGTTCCCAGCAACCACATGATGGCTCACAGCCATCTATAATGGGATCTGATGCCCTCTTCTGGCATGCAGGTGTCTATGCAGATAGAGCACCATGTACATAAAACAAATAAATCTTAAAAAGAAAAAAAAAAAAAAGAATTAAATAGTCCAGATAAAGCACTTTGTTTAGTGGCTAGCATTCTCCCAAAAACCTATCACAATGCCTTGTATGTAGTGTATCATAAATAAATACTCAACTACTAATATAAATAAAATTAAAAATTTCAATAGGGTATTTGAAATTTGTTAACACTGACAGTAGTTGAAGTATGCCAAATCTTTACACTGGATATAGCTAATCCAGCCATTACCCCTTTCGCTGCATGCATACATGTATGTATACACACACACACACACACACACACACACACACACACACACACACACACCTTGAAATTCCTGCTTGCTCTCTCCCTGCTTATCTCTCTCCCTATCTCTATCTCTCCATATCTCCTTGCACTTCACAGTAAAGTGCCTTCCTCTTCTCCTTTTACCACTTTATTTCATGCAAAATAAATAATGTATGCCTCATTCCGTTCCATAGAAGGTCTGCAGTGAATAATAGATAACTCGGCTTCATGCTTAGTGAATAAGTATTTTCTATTTCTCCAAAGGGAAGAAAATGAAGTCGAGTTTTACCATTCACTCATTGATCCCATGCTCTGGGAGCAGAAGGAAATGGGTTTTTTATATTGACCTTTGGGGAAAGACAAAATTAAGTTTCCAAGCATAAAGTTGAAAACTAAACTGCCGTGAATTCCAGACACTCTGCAGAATGGGAAGCAAGAAACATCCCTGTGTGTTACGGTAGCACAGGCCACGTTTCCAAAGACAGAGCCCTGGCTGTCTCTACCCTAAGAGGGGCTTCTGTCTTCCCCTTTAACTGAGAGTCTTGTGCACACTCTCCTCCGTGGATTCCCTCTCCGAATGCCCCTCCCCTGTCTTCACCCACACCCCTCATCCCCACCACTGTGTTGCTCAAAGTAGCACCTGAGAGCTACCTGTGTGGGAAGATCTGCCAGCAGCTTCATTTGGTTGCTGAAAAACAAAACTGAACACTGAAACGTTAGTTGCGAAAACAGCCTTGGAATATGATTTACTCCACATGGTTTGGAACAAAATTTGAATTGTTCAAATGTAAATGTATTCAACTAGCATAAATTTCCCCCTACTTATCCATTATTAATTAGGACAGAGATGTTTTTCACGCAAAAAGAAAAATCAAGTATTGACTTTTCTCGGAGATGACCGTTTTCCCAGGAATTTACACATAATGGCCATAATCATCTTTGGTTTTAAAACACACAGGCAGGACTGGGATTGCAGCTCAGTGGTAATGCCCTTGCCTCACAGGCACAAGGTTCAGTCCCCAGCACTGCTCTGCAACAACAGGAATTAAAAGTAAAAACAAAAACATAGGCTGAAACAGACAACTGCCTTCAAGACAACTGCTCAAATATGAGGCGGTTTTGTTTAATGGAATTTCCTTGAACATTGATTGACAGTCCAATCCAAGAACATGTGGATGGTGCTGTGGGTCCCAGGAAAGTCCGATAAGCATATATGCACCTGTACTCTATATGATGAGGTAATGTATAGAATGTGATTTGCCTCAGGCACTGTTCCAAAGAACAGTGTCAAACATGATGATTTTTTTTCCTTTGCCAGCTGTCACCACCAAGTTGGCTTATTCTGTACTTGGCTTTTTGTTTTTTAATGTGTGAACGCCAACACGAGAGCAGATGGCTGGACTGAATGCCAGAGTAGTGGTAAAACTGGCTGCACCACCTGAACAGGTAGTGGCAGATAACAAACAACACTAACGCAAAAGCCCCAGCTACAAAATCCTACAAATGCGGGGTCGGGAAAGCACGATCAGAACTTCTTCTGTAACTCACCAACTCAAAGCGAAAACTTTCTTTGGGGGCAAAAAGTGTTCCTAATTTGCTAAGAGATTTTTTTTTAAGCTTACATATTTTATCTTCGGTTGGAGTAGTTTCTTATGACATCAACCATGTCATTTCTAGGCTCTGTAGAAAAGCAAATTGTAATTCTAAGTAGAGCTTGTAGGTGAATCTCAAAACATGAACCAGAAACTTTCAGAAATGAATTTTCACTAAAAACAGTATGTTTGAAAGTATTTGACTTAAGAAAGAAAGAAAGAAAGAAAGAAAGAAAGAAAGAAAGAAAGAAAGAAAGAAAGAAAGAAAGAAAGAAAGAAAGAAAGAAAGAAAGAAAGAAAGAAAAAGAAAGAAAAAAATGCCTGTAAGTTGGAAGAAAAAAGTGTGGCTAGGTGAAAAGCGAATGTTTCCAATGGAGGCGACTAAGGCTGGAATCAGGAGAAGGAGATGAGGAGGGTGCTTAGAGCTGTGAGAGATGAGAGATCAGGCACAAGACACGGGTGTAATTCTAACACACAGATGAGGAGTTAAGACGGGGATGATGCTGAAAGTCTGCTTCCACTCTTGCAAAGAAAGCGCAGGGGGGAAATTAATTAATTAATTAATTAAATAGTAACTCGGGGAGGGGGGGGAGTTCAATTTCCCACAAAAATAACGGCCTCCAATCTTCCATTCTGAGTCCTGCAGTTGGAAGAGCCACAGGTTCTGGCTGAGTGGCACCAGCATGGACCAGTGCTTTGCCTCCACTTTCTTTTAAAACAACAACAAAGGCCAAGCAGATGAAGGAAACAGGACTGGGAACCGTTTTGATGGCTATTCATAAACTGGCGGCTTTTCCCGGCATTTTTACAGCTCCCCGGAGAGACATAGCCGTTATAGGCAATAGGTTCACACTATTCAGCCATCTAAGGTAGCTCACAGTTAGCAAATTACAGTAAAAATCAGTTAATGCCACAATGCAAACGCCTCTGTAGCTTAATGGATGGTTGGCAGCTGTGAGGCTCTGAGCAGTGAGATCAAGACTACCTTTGTGGCAGACTAATTAACCCCATTATATTTTCAAAGCCCAAAGGCACTGCCCTTTGGAAGGACATTTCTTGAGTTATATAATGCAATTCACTAAGTAAATCAGTGTATTTTCAAGTAAGATTTAAAAAAAAAATGTGTATACTTTTTAATTTCCTAATTTCTAATCCTTTGCCTTTTCCAAAACAACCAGAGGAAAGGCAGCCTCTGAAGTGGGTGTAGAGACAGGAGCTTCCTAGGAACTTTCTGGCCAGCTGAGCTAGTCAAAATGGTTAGTTCCAAGGTCAAAAAAAATAAGAGGGAGAGCAACAGAGGAACACACCTGATGTTGACCTCTGGCCTCCACTCGCACCTGGCAAACATGTGCACACACACACACACACACACACACACACACACACACGTGCACACACCCATACATCACATAGACAATAAATTAATAAGTAAACAAAAATAAGAAATCGTAGCAAAAGTCAGTGTGGTAGAAAGAGTTGGGGATGTAACTCAGCTAGAAAATTCTGGCCTAACATCAGTCTTGGGTACACAGAGAAATTTAAGTATCTGACATGTAATTTTAATTAAACATAAAATAATACAGTTTCCTATGGCTTTTTCAAACATCCTTAGGGTTACCTACCCCTCTTCCCTCTCTCTCTGGTAGTAGTGCCTTCTCTGGGCCCTCCTCAGTTCAATCACCTCCCCTCATTTTTCCTGTTCTCCCCCATCATAGCACCCGTGTCCTGCTGTTCCCCTCTCTACAGTCCTTTCTTCCCTCTTCCCCCATCATGGTCCCTTTTGCTTTCCTCTATACTCACATCTGAAGATTCAGAGCTAAGATCCACAACTTAGAGAAAACATACAAGCATTTGTCTTTCTGGGCCTGAGTTATCTCACTCAGTTTAATGTTTTCTAGTTCCATCCATTTTCCTGCAAAGTTCATGATTTCCTTTTTCTTTACAGCTGAATAGTATCCCATAGTGTATATGTACCACATTTTCATTATTCATTAGTTAATAGAGGACATTTAGGCTGTTTCCATTTGCTGGTTTTTGTGAATAGAGCAGCAATAAGTATAGCTGAACAAGTATCTGTGGAGTAGGATGTGGAGACCTTTGGGCATACTCTGAGGAATGGTATATCCAGGTCACTTGGTAGAATTATTTTTAATTTTTTGATAATTTTCCACACTGGTTTCCAGAGTAGATGTACCAGTTTACAATCCCGCCAACAGAGGATGAGCATTCTCCCTTTCCCCACATCCTCTCCAACATTTGTTAGAAGTTGCTTTCTTGTTCTTAGGCATTCTGACTGAGGTAAGATGAGCTCTCAAAGTAATTTTAATTTGCATTCCCCTACTAGTGAGATGTTGAACACTTTTTGAGATATTTCTTAGCCATTTTTATTTCTCCTTTTGAGAAATCTCTGTTCAGATCCATAGTCCATTTCTAATTGGGTCACTTATTTTCTTGACTCTTGGTTTCTTGAGTTCTTTGGGTATTCTAGATGTTAATCCTCTATCAGATGTATAACTGACAAAGATTCTCTCTTCCTCTACACTCATTTGATTGTTTCCTTTGCTGGACAGAAACTTTGTTGTTTTATGAGGTCCAACTTGTCAAGCATTGGCCTCAATTTCTGGGCAAATGAAGTCTATTCAGAAAGTCCTTTCCTACACCTATATTTTACAGAATACTGCATATGTTAATGCTCCCCCTCAAGAACCATAGACTAACAAAATCCCCAGTACCAGGCATGAGAAACCTCCTTTTGAGTTTGTCTTAGTTATTTTTCTAGTGTTGTGAAAAGACACCATGACAAAGGCAATTTCTAAAAGAAAGCATTTAATTTGAGGCTCATGGTTCTAGAGGGTTAGAGTCCATAACCATCATGATGGGAACATGGCAGCAGGCATGCCACTGGAACAGTAGCTGAGATCTCACGTCTTGGTCCACAAGCACAGGGCAGAGAGAAAGCTCACTGGGAATCGTGTGGGCTTTTGAAACTGCAAACCTTCCCCCAGTAACACACCTCCTCCAACAAGGCCACACCTCCTAATCTTTTCCAAACAGTTCCACCAACCAACAACAAAGGATTCAAATATATAAGCCTATAGGGGTTCTAACCATTCAAACCACCACAGAGTTATTGGTCAGGGGAATCTAAGCAACTCACAAAACAATAAGCTATTGCCATTGCCCTTGGTGGCCTCACAGAACTTGAAGGTGAGTCCCTATTGCTGAAGACACCATGCACTTTGAACACAGAACTCATAGGAATCAAGCTAAGTCTAACCTGGAAACCTCATCCTTGTGGAGTAGCTTTCAAATACCAAAGGGTGTTATATAAGTTGTCAAGGGGAAAAGTAATCAGTATTCCTACCCAGCCGTGATGCTCATGAATCACAGCGATGCTGCCAGCATGACAAGAAATCCCCAAGGGCTCAATAGTAGCACTTGTATCTTGAAGGTAACCAACAGCCATCTGATTGGGCCTAAGGCTCACTCAACAGCAGGGATTCATGCTTGGTACTGTCAATCTAACCAACTCCCCATAGCTAGTGTGGCCAGGGAACCTAAAGGAAAACCTCCTAGTGCTACTTTCCAAATCAGTACAACCTCTAACTGCATTCTTAATACTAATTTTTATAGCCACAGAGAAATGTAGCTCTCACCCCTCATCAAGGATGCTTCCTTTTGCCACAGACAGATTATTAACAGAAAGCTACAAGTGCTCAGAATGCAGAGAACTGACTGCAGAGCGCCCATGCTGAGTAGATGCATCTACTGTGCAACCCTTCCACCTAAGGCTCGGGGAACATGGAGTAAGAGAGACTGGAAAAATCAGAGGAGTCAGAAGACCTGGACATCGACTGCAACATTCTATAAATAACAAGAAAATTAGCACCCATGAAATAAGATGCTCAACAATATAGTTGTCTAAATAAGAACTGAATAACGCTAACATCAGTTGACATGCCAACATGGATGGGGGAAATTTCATAAGGTCCCACCCCTGGAAAAAGAGCTACAGGCAATTAATTAATTAATTAATGACTGCTTCGAGAAGGGGACTCAGTTTTCCCCAGGGAGGAGCCCTTAATTGGTTATCTGATATCAAGTGGTCAACCCTAAAAGCGTATAAATACAAAGCAACACTCAACAACTGAGCAGATTGTACTTAAACATTTGTTAATTTATATATTTAGGTGTGTGCATAACAATAATAGTTAAAGGAAAAGAAGCTATACATTTGAGACAGAATGGGGGAGACCTGGTAGGAATCACAGAGAAGAGAAGGAGGGGAGGAAATGATGTAAATAGAGTACATATGTATGAATTTTTTAAAAAATACATAAGATTCCTGGTTCAGAGAAGAAGTACTTTATTACTTGTAACTACAATACCCAAAGGATCAGCATGTGCCTGGCTGCCCAAGTCCCAGCTCTCCCAGGGCACAGAGAACCAGATGATGTTTGCTCAAGCTATGGTTATATAACAGGGAAAGTAGGCCACATTCAGGAAACCCAAGCCTCAGAGAGAGACAACATATTCAGTGTGGCGAACAACAAACAAACCTATGCTTTGCTCTAGAGGGAGGCAGCAGCCCTATCTCCCAAGACTCCATGCTAGATAGTTTGGAACCTAGGGATTCGCTGCCTCTGCCTGCATAGTATGCAAAAATGAATTGTCTCACTACATAAAAAAAACAAGGGAAAGCCATCATGTAATTGATATTATAAAAATAGCTACTGTCTTAAGTGTTAGCAACTGCATACATTGTGCCAAGTGTTAAACATTTATTTTAATATTTAAATGGCATAAAAACTACCTCCAATATGAAAAAAAAGCAAGAGGAGCCCTGAGTTTAGTACCTAGCAACACAAAAACCAAGTATAGTGCCACATGCTTATAATCCAGCACTCAACAGATAGAGGCAGGAGGAGCAGAAGCTCACAATCAACTGTGGCTATATAGTGACTTCAAGGTCAGCCAGGGATACATGAGATACTGTCTAAAAACAGGATGCTCACCATGAATAAAAGTTGTAATGATGGGGTTTGGGGGCACTACAGCCAGACACTTGGAAAGGCCTTTGGAATAACAATGTGGGGAGAAACAGTCTCCATAGGCCTCCCAAATTGGTAAATAAGTCAGTAAGTAAAGATCCACCTACTTAGACCTGTGGTGCTGACTTGAATATGTTAACACATTGAGATAGAGAAAAGGGGCTGTTTCCTCTAAACACTTCCTAAAAGACGTGCTTTAGTCAAGTTAGTCTTAACTACCAGGACTGCCCAGAAAGTGACTCCATTTGTGAGCTTGGAATGTTTGATCTCAAATTGAACACTCTCAGGAATGTGTGTACCTTTGTATGCTATGTGGTTTTCTAATATGAATATGCATGTTTTCCTAGTAAGATCCCATGTGTCTTATTCGTAGGAAGACACTGCTTTGGGAATTATCTTGCTACCAATAGTAAACCTTTCCATTCACAAATTCCAGAACAGAAGCTGGGAAGCTATCAGAGTGTAAAACATGCTAGGGTTCTTTCTGAACAAGGATCCGGAACTGTTGTGGGATGTTGTTCTGTATGCTGTGAATATATGTTGCTCTGATTGGTTGATAAATAAAACACTGATTGGCCAGTAGCCAGACAGGAAGTATAGGTGGGGCAAGCAGATGAGGAGAATTCTGGAAAGAGAAAGGGTTGAGTCAAGAATCACCAGCCAGACACAGAGGAAGCAAGATGTCAAGGCATAACTGAGAAAAGGTACCAAGCCACATGGCTAAACATAGATAAAAATTGTGGGTTAATTTAAGTGTAAGAGCTAGTCAGTAATAAGCCTGAGCTAATGGCCGAGCAGTTTTAATTAATATAAGTCTCTGTGTGTTTACTTGGATCTGAGCAGCTGTGGGACCAGGCAGGACACAGAAAAACTTTTAGCTACAAATGGTGCCCTTTTAGCATCTGTTGAAATCATCTTAGAAGCACTCATAGAAATGGGCTTACCTCTGTAATGGATTTTTCTTTAGCTAGGGCTAAATCAACACAAAGAGACAAAACTTGAATAAACACCCATCTTTGCTTTCAAGTCTACATGGAAAGGTGGCTGACTGTGCACTTTACAATAGACCAGAAGATCCCACTAAAATTTTAGAAAAACAAGTTCTATTTGTAGATGATAACATTTGAAATATTATGAAAATACTTACTACCTAGAACATGGAATGAAAATGAAAATATGTAAGCATAATTCCAAGCCACATTTTTCAAGGTCAAGTTGTAAAAAAGACCAAGTACTGTCTCCAAGCCTTGATGTTTGTATTCACCTAATACTAAATATATTCATGTTTATCATGAGTAAAATTAATTGTTGATGATGTTTCAGGTTAAATAAATTAATAATATCCTCCTTTCACCTCTTCACCTGTATATAATAGTATATCATTATGACATACTCTATTCAGTCCCAAATACTGCAGCTAATGTGCTCACACTGTAATTAACCTTTATGTTTTTGTTGTCTTATCTGCAAAAGAAGTAATAGATCTCATAAAAACCAAACTGAAATGATAAGATAGAACAATATATAAGATTTTTATTCTGATGTAAACATTTAATAGCTGTCTAACCACAAGGACACAAAAAGAGCATCACGATTTTGTAAGATGCAATTCTCAGGTTATTTCAATCATTTGCTGTATTTTTCTTTATGACCTACACACCATACACTTTAACATAAAATTTTAGTTGCTAAAAGACATAGTTTTCTGTCTAATTTACATTGCTCTTTTTTTTTCATTTTCTTTTTGTTGTTATTGTTTTTGTTTGCTTTATAATTGGGTTTTACATTGTAGCCCAAGTTAGCCTCAAAGTTGTGGCCATCCTTTTGTCTCAAAAGACATCTGGGTCCTGTTAACAAGAATCCTTATTCTTACATTTGAGCCATCTTCTAAGATGAAAAACTCATAGAAAACTTTGTGACCTGTTGAGGGGATAGCTAGCTACAAGCCCTGTTCTCATGGGACAAAGCAGAAGCGGCATCTGTTAGTGGCTTTAGCTGCTCTCCTATAAATTACTTGTGAGCCCAATGTCAAGTGTGGCCAGTGACTGTACTGTGAGCCTAAATACTTAGCCAACTCTAAAAATAAATAAGTAAATTAAACCCATGGTGACTATTCCAACGACTATGTTATGGCTACAGTGTAAAACCCAATTATAAAATTCTAGGGTCTCATTCCCTGCTTGATCTATTAAAGTTACTTTTTTTAAAACTATACTATTCTCTATACCCCCAATTGTTCTTACTTACATTGCTACATTTTGAAGACAGGTATCTCATTATTGTTATTGCTGCTTGAAACTAGAACTAGGTAAGAAGTAATAAAAATGAAAAATACTGAAGGTAGATCCAAGACTTGGCCACTGCTAACTCCTTATTATGCAGGCCTAGGGGCTGGGAGGGATTTAAGGAAACTCTTCTGTTTGTTGTTTGGATACCCTGTTAGGTTATCAATAAAACAAAGCTTGCAGAAGAATAAATCAGCTCCAGTCATTTTAAGTGTGAGGAGCCTATAAGACAGAAAGTAGAAGCATCTAATATTCATAACATCAGGGCTGCAGACTGTCATGCTAATCCTTTATATCTAAAACCATGTTGGTTGGGGAGGGTCATGCGCCTGTCCTGGCTACATGATGAAGACCAGTCTGGGCAACAAATCAAGATCCTATCTCAAAATAAACATAACTTCTGAATTTCTGGAAGTTGAGAAAGGAGACAAAAACCCACAGAATCCTGAGTGATACCCACATTTTAGAGAGTAGGGACAGGAGCTGGCAAAAGAACACTGTTAAATACAAATTAGAGAAGGTAAGAGGCTGGGGAGGTGGGTTAGTGAATAAAGGACTTGCCACACAAGGGTGAGGACAAGTGTGCAAAGCCCCAGAACAAAAGTAAAAGTCCACCAGGTGTTGCAGCTGCCTGCAATCCCAGCTCACCTTAGGCAGAGTAAGGGTATTCCCCTACCTCCACCACACAAACTGGCTAGCTAGATTAGCCTGGAATCCAGGAGCTCTGGGTTCAGCAAAGAACACTGTCTCAGCAAATAAAGTGTGATCAGGAAAAACACCCATTGTCAACTTTGGTCTTCCATATACAGCCTTCACACACTGTATAAGTATACACAAAGACACACCACACACACATGAACACATATATGCCCACAAACATGCAAACACACATGTATGCCCACAAACATTCATACACACACACACACACACACACACACACACACACACACACACACACA
>CABHPQ010169888.1:7941-25341 GCA_902168405.1 Peromyscus aztecus
TTTTTTTTTTACCTCCCTTGATTAGAAAAGGGTTGTTGGGCTTCATTGCCATGTCTAAGTTTCAGCTTCAATGTTCTGCCAATTTTGCTGATTGACAGCTGGACAGAGTCTTCCGTGTGTCATCATAACAGCTCTACTTCCTGATGTCATGGTAAAGCCATGCACACAGGAAATTTAAATAACACAAACACAAACCTAGCGAAGCACAGACAGGTGAAAAGACATGTTACTTGAACGTAGTATAATTGGCATGGGGTGACTTTAGGTTTCCAAACACTGTTGTATTATTTAAGATGAACACTTAGTAAATATTTCTAAAATACTGCTTTAAAAACTAATGTAATAATTAATTGTAATCTGTAAATAGTTTGCTTGATTTCATAATTGATGAGACATGCAGAAAAGCTTCATGATTGATTGTAATCTTTAAATATTTTGCTTGATTTCATGAAATATCAATTAAGCTTCAGAAAAGCTCCTTGGAAAGTAATGGGATCAGACTATGTATGAACTAGACATGAACAGTTAAGACTTTACTGTATTGTGAAAAAAAATTACCCTTATGATACATAGACTGTTTACAACTGAGTATTTTACAAAAATATGTTATAATAAGAAAAATACATTATGAAGGTTTTCTATGAGTCTGTCTTTAACATAAAAATATTTTCTACTTTTCATACATAATATCCTATTCCAATAGCATTCACTTTTAAAAAGTTGATGCTTTCTGGATATTATTTGTTTGTGATAATAAAGTAGAATTCCATAGGAATTAGCAGCAATGTTATTATTATATTACCACCCTTCCTGGCCCTCATATGCCATAGCTACTGTGCCCTTACAGCAGACATCAAAGGAATTCATTTCCTTCATTAGCTTTAACAGCAAATTAATAAACAAAAGAAAAAGGGAAAGTTTGATTAATGCAACTATTCCTTCAAGTAACTGGAATACCTTGATTTTTATATTCTTCACTATTGGTATAAAATTATTTAGCACATTATGTGAAGTAGAGCAAAATTTTTCTTAAATTACTGCTCTAAAGCACAGTCACTATTCAATATAAAGAAATTAGGAATATTTAGAAAACCATAACAGCATCACATCTTGAAATTTTGATTGCATTACTGAAATCTCTCTTATTTCAATTTGCAGTTTCTTCTAACTCAACATGTTTTTATCTTGTGGTAAATGTTGTCTGTAACCCAGAGGTGACTGTAAATACATTGTACTTATTACTTAATAGATCTTCAATTTAGAATCAGTGCACTCAATTTATCTCTGTGAGATTTAAACAAATACTGTATTAGAAAGGGCAGAGTTGATTGCCACACATAAACAAGTAATCCCAGTAAAATCTCATTAAGCCCAAGTGTGTTTCGCTACTTCTGCTTCTAAGACAAGCTGCATTTCATAAATAATTGCAGGGGAATTAGTCAGATTTCATTGGACTAGATATACTTTATCAGTACAAAATATATTTAGAATACTATCAAATTAAATCATTGTTTTTTCCTTCATGTACAGTATACAAATACATTTTTGTTGTTTTAATTTGCAAGACTTTTATAAATTATGAAATGATGGCCTTAAAGGTATATATATATATATATATATATATATATATATATATATATATATATATAAATACCTATGCTTAATCTTTATGGATATAAATTTTAATATGAAATACATTTTATGAATAATAAAGCTGAGAAGATTCTAGGTTTTCTTAAAATTAACAAACAAAAATTAATTACTGAAAATAGACTAGTGTTTCTATAAGTGTGCCTAATATGTACAATGTATAGATACCAATGTATGTATGCAATGTGTGAGTTATGAACCTAATAAAACCTAAATTTTGGCATAGATTTTATTTTTAAATGTGATTTAAAGTAGTACTATGTCCTTATAATTTTATTCTAAATATTTTGCCATTTCCATGCCAAGTGTGTGTGTGTGTTTGTGTGTATGTGTGTGTGTTACAAATTTCTGGCCTACATGTATCATTTCCTCTGGTTACTTTGGTATTACAATTATAATGTTTATTAAACTTGAAGGCATCATTTTACCCTCTACTTTATGCATCGTAACTTGATGATTGAATATTTGCTTTGTCGTTGTCCAATCGCCAATGCTAAATATCTTGCAATCATGAATTTCATAGGATAGGAAAACAATTTTACTGAAAAGATAAAATCAAAAACATTTACTTCAGCATATCTTAGCAACATATAAAGTGTTTTGGTACTTTTAATTTTATAATCAAAATTCCATTTAAGTTAGGTAGTTTGTGCTGAAGAAAATGTCGATGAGAGCTGCTGGCCTCAACAGCCCCAGAAAAGAAAGCTCCTTGGGAAATCGGATACAAAAGTTAGAAACAATGGATTTTGCCACAATACTCAGACACACTATACAGTTAAAACAAGCCTGAAATTGTCTTGGGAGCATATACAATATGAATTATAGTCAGGGAAATAAGGTAGGAACTGAGAGAATTTTCCAAGGCTTAAATGCTTGAGAGTTGGGCCTTTAATAGTCCCTTAGTAAATCTACAAAAGTACAGGAATTCTCAGTCACCATTTGAATAGGTTGCAATTTATTATGCATGAATATCATTTTCTTCTTTAGTACAACAGGATGACCAGGGAAGCTTTCTAAGAGAGCATTTGAATGGAAATATTTGTGTATTGTACAGTTTGTGTCAGGAGGACATATTGGCTCTTAACTCTTTCTAGCATTCCTGTGAACTAAACCTGCTCTTCCAAAACTTCCATTTTGAAACTTTGTCCCTAGGTGTAGTGATCTTAGAACAGCACAGATGAGAAGTAAATAGTTGTAGATGACGTGAAGAGAGAGTAGAGCCTAGAATGGAGTTTGTTTCCTTGGAAGACTCAAAAGAGTTCCTCAAAACCAAACAAGAAATTAAAAAATGAAATTATCTTTCTCTTAGGTTCCTTCATGAGTTAAGATAGGAAAGACCTAACACTCTCTCTAGGGAGAGTATACCAGACAAAGCCATGCAAGTGTGTGAGCTCTGTTCTCATTTTCAGTTATGACTATTGCTTTCCTCCTGAAACATGTCCAAGATGACACAGCCTGCCATCTGGAATGAGAATTTGCTTTTGAACAATCTTAGAATGTACTCTCATATGAGAGAGCACATTATACTTGCTAACATCTTTTCCTGACTCTTAGCAAATTTATTTAGCAGCGATCTTAAGTTAAATCCATGGAACTGAGTACCTGTGTTTTCCTGAAGAGTTATATTAGTTGCTTGCTTCTTCTCAGGTGTTTCTCTGCTTCCAGTAAACAACTGCCTCTTGCTCTCCCTGTTTGACAAGGCTCAATCAACTTTGTCATTTTTATTTAGTCTTTTTATTAGTGCTTTGAGTATTTAATAAAATAACACAACTTTTTTCCTCTATTATATTTATATCATTAAGTACAGTTTGTGCTCCTCATATAGTATTGGATATGTACCCTTCCAGGGTTGACTGGTCAACTTGCCAGTGGCCCCTCCTATATCCATATATTGTGTATCAAATAAAGCTTGCCTGAGGATCAGAGGACAGAGCCAGCCACTATATTAAACACAGAGGCCAGACAGTGGTGGCACACACCTTTAATCCTAGCACTTGGGAGGCAGTGATCCGGCTTGATCTCTGTGAGTTCAAAGCCACCCTGGACTACATTAATTGATTCAGTATAGGAGAGAAAGCAGACAGGCATTGATGGAACACACCTTTGATCATACTACTGGGGAGTCACAGGCCTTTAATCCCAGCTCTTGAGATCTCATGCCTTTGCTACTAGTATTTGGGAAGCACACACGCCATTAATCCCTACACAAGGAAGGAAGTGAAATGGCTGGGCAGAGAAAGTCATATAAGGTGTGAGGAGGTAGGCACTAGAAGCCTTTCCGGCTGGAGGCCCTTTCAGCTGAGGACTCAGGGACATTCAGTCAGAGGATTTGTGGAGATAGGATCTCACCTTCCACTCTGCCTGAGGATTCGGTAGTGGTGAGAAGTTTCTCCTGTGGCTTGTTCCTTTGTCTCTTGGATCCTCAGGCAAGCTTTATTTGATACAAAATATATCACCATACTCCCTTCAAGAACTCCCTGTCTTCCTTTCTTTTCCTCTCTTCTCGCCTTCTTTCTCTTCTTCTCTATCTCGCTATCCTTTTCCCTCCACATTCCCTCTCTGTGTAGAGATAACTTCTTTAGTTTTATTGCTCTAATGACTATTAACAACAAACTGAGCCTGGATTCATGGCCCTGTGATACTGGACTCTCCTTCAGTACTCAGCTTCACCAAGGTCTCATATCTGCTCCCCATACTACAGCTTCCCTGTTGTGTATCCTTACATCAACTGAAATCCCTGCTGTTGTTTGTCTGTGGTAATAACAAAAGAATATGGCACAGCCCATTCCTTGCTTTCTTCACCTAAATATCATTGTGACATGTAACACAATGCATCCTTTACACCCTCATTATCATCTAGTCATTGTGCTTTACACTTTACTCCAAACTAGAAGAAAAGTTCCATGGGAGCATAAAATTAATGCTCAGTTTGTTCTCTGCTTTATGTAAGCACCTGAGAAATTAGGTGATGAATGTCCATTTCATCTCTCTCTCTCTCTCTCTCTCTCTCTCTCTCTCTCTCTCTCTCTCTCTCAAGTTGTCACCTTGATGTCTCTGTTGATTTTCATTCAACAAACCTCTTCATGAGCTGAAGTTTGCTATTAACTTTTCTTTCTAGAGCATCTAATTTCTCTGATGTTAGCATGATTTTGTAAGGTTTTCTTTCCCTTCCTTAAATTGTGTCTTGTTAGTAGACCATTAGGGGTGGAGACAAATAGTGGATAATCTTATCACAAGGCTATTGTACTAATAGACTTTCAACGAAACCATAAAAGTTTGTTTTCCTAACCTTCACACTGTTTTGTAGGCATTTATAAGAGAAAATACATGATGTTTGTTTTTCTGTGTCTGGGTTACTTCATTCAGGATGATTGTTTCCAGTTCCATTTATTGAACAGTGTACATTATTTTTCTAAATACACAAATGATATTCAATTATATAACTGTACCATATCTTCATTATTTATTAATCAGTTGATGGATATCTAAGTTCCTTCTAATTCCTTGCTACTATGAATAGAGAAGAATGAACATGAAAAGCATGTTATCACTGTAGTAAAAATTGAGTTCTTTGAGTTTATGACAAGAAGTGGTTTAGACACTGATTAAGTTTAAGAATCTTTAGGAAGCATCAGTCAAGGCAACCTGGTAGGAGGAAAAGGTTCCTAAGGGCAGGCAAAAGAGTCAGAGACAAACCCCACTCCCAATGTTCAGAGTCCAAGAACAACACTGATCTATAAAACCATAAGATATATGCAGAGAACCCAGCTCAGACCAATACAGGCTCTATAATTCTTGCTTCAGTCTCTATGGATATCAGGGAGAGGGGAAGAGGTTGGAGGGACTGGAGAAGGAGTGAAGGAATGGAAAACTGTGGTCATGGTCAGGATGTAATATATGAGAGAATAAGTAGGTAAGTAAGTTAGTAAACAAACAAATAAAAAAGGAGAGGCAGGCAATGGTGGTGCATGCCTTTAATCCCAGAACTCAGGAGGCAGAGTCTGGAGAATCAGTTCCAAGCTAGCCTTATCTACAGATCGAGTTCAGGGATGGCCATGGCTACACAGAGAAACCATGTCTCCCCCTTCCCCCCAATAAAATCTTTAAGAAGCTTATCTATTCTTTGATTAATGTTAAATCTATTGACTATTTGGGACTTATGATTCATTTTGAGTTAAGAACGTCTCTGCATAGTCACAAGTACACAATACAAATGTCTCTAAATGTGACTAGCAACAACAATTTTATAAAAATAAAAAAAAAAAACAGGAGATATTTCAACAATGCAATTCTAAAAAAAATTTTTGGGGGGGAAGGAAGCAAGATCGAACACATACTAGGAAAACAGATACCATTTCTTAAGTTTCCCTCCCTCAGCCATCTTATGAATCCCACTACCAGAGGCTTGCTCCCTGTCAGTCCATCACTCTGTAAGGCCGCAACTTCTCTCTGGATTTGCTAAGATAACCTCTCCTTCCTTCAATATTTTCTTTGGGAACTATAGCTAATGAACTTGGACATTTTCTCTAGAATGTATTATTAAGCTGTTTGGCAAATAAGCCACTCTCCTTTACCTTTCAATTTTCTAGTTGACTCCCGAGGCTGCCTTTGTTAATAACATTTCTGAAATATTTGCTGTTAAAATACTTTGAAAATGAGTTACATAAGGACATCATTTTTCATGGCTCTACTGTCATTCCTTATATATCACAACTCCATTCTAAAATCAGCTCCTTGGCATTAGAACCTAATCAATATTTAAGAAGCAGAAATGAAAAGTGAGTTGCTGTTGCTATTTTTTAGGAGTTAACAAATATTACAAGCATTGAGTATGATATTGTTTGAATAATATTCACATTGAAAAAGAGTCCCTTATACACAGAGTGCAACAAACATTTAAGTCTAATTTACTATCTGATGATTAATGAGGCCAAGTTTGGAAAAGATGTTTATGATTATTCTTCTGGTAAATTAGAAGACAGTAGTGTGCAATAACAGAAAATCACACACCAACAGTTTATCTCATGAATAAATGCTGAATATGGAAAATTAGGAAGAAATAAAATGTTTAAAAATATTATAATTTAGAACATAATATCAAGAACGTATTATGATATCATTAGCTTATTTGAAACATTTAGTTCATCTCTTTTACAAGAGTTAAAAAAAAACTGTTTGCCTATGGAGAGAGGAGGAAGTATAGAAATGCTTGATTCTGCCTTTTTGAAAGACAACATTCTTTTAATACTTTTTATGTGAATTTTATACCAAATTGAGCTTTCAGTTTTGGGACAAAATTTCAAATTTTTCTAAAAATAATACTTTCAGTGCCTGCTCAAAAATTCAGTGTGAAATTCTTCCACGAGTACAATTTAGAAATCAAAAGTTAGCCAACAAAATGGAAAAACCATGCATGTATGTTGAGAAATATAGGATATGAATAATTTATGAAGAAAACTATATTGGTCTCTTAATATTCACAGAGAACAATGTAATTTATATGCACTTATTTAACAATTTCCCACAGTTGCCCTTGGCAGTTAGATAACAATCACTAGTTGTACAGTCCTTTAATTGTGTAGCAATATTTGGAAATATACTATATGTCAACTAAGAACATAATGCCTTGGGAGATACTATGAAGTTACATGTGTGGCATCTGTATACAGGGAGCAGATTTCCAGCTCATGTTAATACTACACATGTACAATTCTTAAGAGATACTTTTCCTTAACCTAAGTAACTCTTGGGATCCTCTTATGAAACTGAATGTTTACTTCATAAAGCACAAATTCTGTGCTTATTTATAGTGACTGGTTCCATTCAAAATTTTCATGTGTATTATATTTTAGGTTGTGAAATGAGAGATAATTTAAGCAAGAGGAACAAAATCCTCTAGGATGGATCTGACAATCATTTTTAAGTAGTTTACATTTTAATAAAGGATAATACAAAATTCATGGTAAAAATGATCTGTATATCTCATAGTTTTTATCATGCTTTGTGAAAACCTTCTATGGCAGTGGTTGCCTTGCAGAAAATGTTTTCTTAGAGACATTGTCACTAGCTTTTTAAAAACAATTTCTTTATCAGGGCATGGTGTCACATGCTTTTAATCTCAACACTCAAGATGCAGTGAAAGGAAGACCTCTGTGAGTTCAAGACCTGCCAGGGCTTCATAGCTATTTTTTTTATTATTATTTAATATTTATTATTTTATAATTAACTTAATTTCACATATCGGCCACGGATTGCCTCATCCCCCCTCCCACACCCCAGTCCTTCCCCCAATCTATCCCCCATCCCCACCTCCTCCAAGGCAAGGTCTCCCCTGGAGAGTCAGTCCAGCCTGGTAGACTCAGCCAAGGCAGGTCCAGTCCCCTCCTCCCTACACCAAGGCAGAGCAAAGTGTCCCAGCATAAGTCCCAGGCTCCAAAAAGCCAGCCCATGTACCAAAGACAGGTCCCTGCTCCACTTCCTGGAGGCCTCCCAAACAGTTCAAGCTAATCAACTGTCTCACTTATCCAGAGGGCCTGCTCCAGTTCCGTGGGGGCTCCTCAGCTATTGGTTCACAGTTCAAGCATTTCCACTAGTTTGGCTATTTTTCCCTGTGCTTTTTCCAATCATGGTCTCAATATCTCTCGCTTATACAATCCCTCTTCTGTCTTGCTGATTGGACTCCCGGAGCTCCACCTGGGGCTCGGCCATGGATCTCTGCAATGTAGCAGGATACAAGATTAACTAAAAAAAAAAAAAAAAAAAAAAATCAGTACCCCTCTTATATGCAAATGACAAATGATCTGAGAAAGAAATCCGAGATACATCACCCTTTATAATAGCCACAAATGATATAAAATACCTTGGGGTAACTCTAACTAAACAAGCAAAGGACCTGTATGACAAGAACTTTAAGTCCCTGAAGAAAGAAATTGAAGAAAATGTCAGAAAATGGAAAGATCTCCCATGCTCATGGATAGGTAGGATTAACATAGTAAAAATGGCAATCTTACCAAATGCAATCTACAGATTCAATGCAATCCCCATCAAAATCCCACACAATTCTTCACAGACTTGGAAAGAACAATACTCAATCTCATATGTAAAAAACAACAACAACAAAAAAAAACAGGAAAGTTTAAATTTTATCTAAAAATTATAAAGAAAGCAACACGGACACACACATACAGGCACACACAGACACACAGACATGCGCAAACTCAGACACACACGCACACACGCGCGCACACACACACACACACACACGGGGCAGGGGCGAGATTAAAATCCTCAAATACTAGGCCTACATACCTCCATTTCTTTACAATGTAATCTTTGTTCATTTTCAGGGTTTTTTGACATATGTTTACCCTTTAGGAGAATTCTCCATACAATGACTCCAAAATCATGATTTCTTCCACTGTGCAGGTTCCACACCTTGGAGTTCTTTTCTTTAAATGTCTGCATAGATACAGAACATGGTAAAGGATTCTCTATGTCAGTCTTCAGTTCTGTGCACAGTGTTTTGTCCATAATTGTAACATGGGTCTGCCCTAACTACAGAGGTGTCTTGCAAATGTGGGTTTCTATTATTCTTAAGGGAAGGAAAATAAGATATTTATCAACTTTCATGCAAACACAAGAGACATTAAATCATCAGTGAGTATCCTCAATTGGCCTATCACATAAAATGTCTCTAGGTTTTCTAACTTCCTAAATAGAAAAGATGCATGAGAGGAGAAATTAAATTTTAGACATCAGGAAAAACAAAACAAACAAACAAACAAAAAAACCCAAAACCTCAACTTTCCTAAATTTCTTTTATGTCAAAAAAATAGAGAAAAATTAAAGGACAAAATAGTATTATTGTATAAGTTATCATTGTATAAAATAGAAATAATTGAAATTAACAATTTTCTTAATAGATAAATAGAAAGCAATGACCAAAACATTAAATAAATGAATAAATGACAAGCTTACTCAGATTTAATTTCTAACTAAGAATAGGACCCTTTTGTTGTAATTGTGACACATTAACGTTCAAGAACAAAAAGACAAATGTGAGCTCAAGTTAGGTTTATATTCTATGAAGCTGACTCTCTTAAAATTATATTTTAATTTCAATGGATAAATAGTTATATCCATATTCCATTTACTCAAACATCTTTCATTATCTTCACCCACCATGGGTTCAAAGCTGATATAAACACACTTAAAGCAGTTAGTGTTATAATTCAGATTGCATACTGAATCCCTATAGGTCACTAAAATAATCCTTTACAAATGTTCACTATTTAAAAAAAAGTTACTAAAATATTATACTTTTGCTCATTGTAGATTTTGTAAACACTATTCCAGTATGAGCTACTTTTCCACAGCTATCTAGGACTCAATACCATGGAATGTTGGAATGTTTGGTTTTCGTTTTTGACACAATGTCTCACTAAGTAGCACAGGCTGACCTGTAACTAGATACTTCAAAGTCTCAGAGAATGAGCTGCCCCTTTCTCCAGAGTTCTAAATACACATCACCGGGAGCAGCAAGTCTGAATATTAAGAGTCAATGTAGTGCCTTTTTTCCTGAATCTCTCCCCTTTCATCTCTCTCTCTCTCTTTCTCTTTCCATGATAATTCAAACATAATTATCTCCATTATTTGATAACATTATGGCCAATGCCAAATTAAAAACAGTCACTTTTTAAGACAAGTTTTAGATAAAGTGACTTTGCTTTGAAGTTCTCAGCATCTGGGGACGGGGCAAGTCGGGCGTTATTCTTTGTTTTATGTTACATGTTAAAGGAATTTCATCTTTATCCCAAAAATTAACAAAATAAATAAATAAATAGGTTTTTGAAACTGAAAAGGTTAAAGCTGGAAAAAATCATCAGGCTTTCACAAAACCAATCTATTTTCTTGGGAAAACAAAAGTGCTGTGTTAATTGCCCCCAAGCGATTACACTAAGAACAAATCCTACATACTCAAGGAAGCTACAGGCTCCAACATGCAAAAATTTTACAAACTGTCTTAAGTCGAATCTGACTGGAGAACTTTAGTGGGTGTCCGCACACATTTCAACTTCAGTGAATATATCAGCAGTAGTATAGAGTGCTTGTACAATGTATTATACTTTTAAGTACCTTGGAAGCTACAGATGTAATAACATCCTGGGGTAAAGGATTAGAAAGTGTAGTCTGTATGCTAGGAAAATAGAGTCACACAAGGCTTGTTTCAGATCTTGTAAAGTCATGTTATAACATGAATCCTAGAGCAAAACTTATCTTCTGACACATTTTTGATTTTATCAAAATGAATATATAAAGAGTCAAGCCTAAAACTTTCATTGGCACCTAATTCAGTCTGACAAAATGGCCCTAGGATGGATCATGCGCATGCTGTTTTTCTGCTCTCAGACACAAGACAGTTTCTACAGTCACCCAACTCGTGATTAGTCCCTCCCTTACAAATAAAATTGGAAATCAATGATCAAATTGCATTTTCATGTAATAGAGCTCATGTTTATTCACAAAATGCTTATTTTCCTTGTATTCTGCCAGACATCTGGATTAAAACTAGCAATTTGGGTAAGCTATCAACATCTTTGAAAAAATCTAAATGATGATTAAGTTTATGTTTTAGTCTAAATATTTGATAAAAGTCCCGTTGCTCTCACTTTGTAATCTGTTTTTTTTTTAATTCTATCCTTATAAACTTAGTAAACCAGGAATTGAAATGTGAATAAATATGTAATAGAATTTTAGATATGGAAGTGATTGAACATGTTTGGTAATCTTCAAGCTTTGTAGCTAATAATTTTGGCTATAAGAGCTCTTCCTTCTTATAATTCATCTGATATTTGTAGGTCAATATGGACAGAATCTGTCTTATGTAGTAAAACCTCATTGCTTTCTCCAAAACAAAGTGTTTCTGAGAACTGAATCCTCTCATTTAAATTCAGAAAGTGGATAAGGAATGTCCTGCTAATATCAAGTTTGTGTAGCATATTCTTTGAAGTTTTCTAATGGGAAGAAGAAAATAAAATTGTAGAAGTAAAATTGAAATAAAACTTGTAGTCCCAATAAAACACATTTAGAAGCATATATTTTATAACATTTAAATGTGAAATCCAAAAATTAGAGTACTGATTGCCAGTGCTAGTTGGGGAAGTAAGGCAGATTATGGTCTTTCTTATGAATCTTTTTTGCCAGACTATCAATTGTCTTCAAATAAGGGTAAGATTGAAATGACAAAGTCAGCTTTTGAAGTTTTACAATGGAATTGTACTCACATGAATATCAGCACAAGATTCTCATCTGTCAAATGTAATGATTGCAAAATACATTTTCTGATTTTAGTAGTTGATTTTGAAAGTACTGCAGACCATATATATATATATATATATATAAAATTTTCTTAATTATTTGAGAATTTCATACATTGTGTTTAGATCATGTAGCCCCTCTTCTCTAACTCCTCTTGAATCTGCAGTCACAATTTATCTAGCCAATTTTCTGTCTTCTTTTTGTCAAATCTAACCCAACCAAATTTGTCTTTCCCAAATACTCTTTCACATGGAGCCCTTCTCTGGAATGTGCTTAACCTATAATGGGTCGCACCCTTAAAGAAAACCAAGTGTCTCTCCAAGAGGTTATCGATTGCCAGCAATACTTTAATGGAAGCTGGAACTTTTGCTGCCTTCCCTACCCCACGCTGGATTTTGTTTGAGCTCCCACATGTCTTGTGCTTGCTGTCACAACACATGCGAGTTCATAAATGCAACTGTCTTTTTAAAATTTTTATTTATTTTATTTATTTATTTATTTATTCATTTTTCTATTATCAGCTTGATACAGTACAAATTCTTATCCAAATAGTGAAATGGTTCACTGAGGCTTGCCCAGTGATTGAGTAAAACCAAAACTTATTATAAGCCACAGTCATCCTAGGGTCCCCCCTGCTATGTAGCCTCCCTGGTTCTGTGGGTTGCAGTCTGATTGTTCTTTGCTTTATATCATATATATATATATATATATCCACTTATGAGTGAGTACATACCATGTTTGTCCTTCTGGGTTTGGGTTACCTCACTCAGGATGATATTTTCTAGTTCCATCCATTTGCCTGCAAATTTCCTGCTGTCATTGTTTTTCTCTTCTTAGTATTACTCCATTGTGTATATGTATCACATTTTTTAAATTCTTTCTTCAGTTGATGAACTTCTAGGTTGTTTCCAGGCTCTGGCTGTTACAAATAGTGCTGCTATGAACATAGTTGAGCATGTATCTTTGTGGTATGATTGAGCATTCCTTGGGTATATGACCAAGAGTGGTATGGCTATCTATAACAAGGGAATTATTCTATTTGATGACGTGTTTTAAGTTATAGAAAAGGCAATTGGAAAAGGTAACCATAATAGGTAACTTCCTTACCCCACAAAGAGTGTCCCGGGACACTTGGTAACCCTGCCTGGAATCACTCTGCTCTAGCTACTTTTTCTCTGGTGCCCTCTCTGTGTGTTCCTCCACATGCTGGAAGTGTACACGCAAGCTATCTTCCCTTGTGGACAGAAGTCACATGTCAGAAATCAGTAAGAACAACTGCTTTTTCCCCATATTGCCTGCAGTAAAAATTAAAAACACTATATGCCTGTATTCTCTATAAAACTGTGTCATTTTCTAAGAAAGCTCTTAGCCAAAATGCCCCTGATGATTTTGAACTAGAACTATGTTAGTCTGTGAATATTTCAGAAGCAGTTGTTTCTGTGTACAGAATGTGAATAGACCCACCAGACATGTCTCTCCTTTGCCCAACCAAATAAAAGGAAACTAAATGCCAACAGATACACATACATACAGCAGATGATATTCTCTTTGTTTTAGACCTATGTAAAATAACATTTGTAAATTGTCAACTATAATGCCTGTCACAATAGGAAATTCATGTACACAGTGTGTGACAGGAAGTGGGACTCAAAATTATGGTGATGATTATACACTCTTCCTTCAGCTGTAATTTTGTCATCCTTTTGTTAGCAAAACTTACTATCTTATATATATATATATATATATATATATATATATATATATATATCATCTCCTTAACAATATTCTAATAGAACAAACTGATTTTGATATTAGTAACTCAGACAAAGGCAAAGTTCTTTGAATTCTTATGGCAGATTTTGGACTTTTTCTCTCTTTACAATTCTTTTCATGGTATTTTGATTCTGAAGTTTAGTGAAGTGAATCAATACACACTAATTGGAGACTGTTCTTGATTCTAAGGTATCCATTGCTTAGGAGGCCTCTGCATCTAATTTGACTATAATTCACCTGTCAATTATTTTCATTTCCCTACTTAGCAAATCTGTTACTTATGTTAAAACTGTTTTACCAACCAAGCAACTCTACATACAAATGAAAACATAGTCCATAGAATTAGAAGTAGATTTTAACATAATTTTTTAAAGAAACAAACCCTTGCATCTGTAGATAACCCTGCATACCCTATATGAGAAACAGTAATTGGACTCAGTAGGTTATTTTATAAAAGGATGGAAAATGGAAGGAAATTGTGGGAGAGATATACTGGGAGAGGAAATAGAGGGAGTGATGGGTAATGGAGATGACTAAGACGTTGTATATATGTATTTTCAAAATTTCAAATTAAAATTTTCAAAATAAAAATACAGTGCAATATACCTAACTCGCATGCATTATAAAATTATAAACAATAATAAAAAATAAGTGTAGTGAAATAATCACTATCTTCTGTTTTGAGAGACGGACTCTTGTTGACTCTTCAGCTTATATCTTGTGCTAGGTTGGCTGGCCAGTGGAATTCAGGGATAGGCCTAGCTCTGCCTCCCTGTCCCTTGGATTACAAGTGTGGACAAACATACATGGCCTTCCTGTGTTTGT
The DNA here is from genome assembly GCA_902168405.1 of Peromyscus aztecus. NCBI lineage: Eukaryota > Metazoa > Chordata > Mammalia > Rodentia > Cricetidae > Peromyscus > Peromyscus aztecus. The sequence continues at coordinate 22,507 of CABHPQ010169888.1, forward strand.
TAAGCATCTGTACTCAGCTTGCTTGTTCGTTCATGTGGTGAGTACATTAGCACATGAGTCATATCTGTAGCCTCTTTATTCTTATAAAATTATTTATTTTTATTTTATGTCTGTGGGTGTTTTGCCTAAATGCATATTAGGGCAAAATATGCATTCAGTGCCCAGAGGGGGCAAAAAGAGGGTACTGAATCCCCTGAACTGAAGTTAAAGATAGATGTGTGCCATCATTCTTTGGAAGAGCCATAAATACTTTCAGTTATTGAGCCATAAATCTAGTCCCTCTCTTTATTCTTTTGAATAATCATTTATTTTACCCTATCTACTATCCTACTTTTTCACTTTTTCTTTTAAAATTGCACAGGATTAGAAAGTTTTACTTCAAAATCCAAATAAAAATAGTGATATATTGATCATGTAGTCAAAGATCCATATAAAGTAATTTTAAATACTTTATCACATTGAAACAGTATTTTAACACTGTATTGTGGTGATATTTTATTTGTGCTGAAATGCGGTGATATTTTATTTGTATGTTAATAAATAAAGCTTGCCTGGAGATCAGGAGGAAAAGGCCAGCCATTTTAAGTAAACAAGAAGTCAGGCAGCACATGCCCTTAATGCTATCAGTTAGCGGGCAGTGTGTTCAGGGCCACACTAGAGAACAGAGCCAAGCGTGGTGAAGCACTTTTAATCCTAGTACAAACCATAGAGACCTGGAGGTCTGTACAAATAGACAGAAAGTGACAGAGCTGTGTAGGAACAGGAAGTGAGGTATCTAGGCTAAGATAGCCAATGAGAGGGAAGAAAAGCAAGGCATATAAAGCCTGGATAGACAGGAAGTCACGCATTTGGAAGCTTCAGAGTTGGTGAGGTAAGGTTGGCTGGTGGCTTTCCTTGTTTCCCTGATCTAAGGCTTTCACACCTATATTTAGCTCCGTGTTTTTTTTTTTTTAATTAATAAGACCATTTAGAAATTCGTCTACACTGTGTGGCTTACCTGACTAATTTAGGATAATATAGACTGCATTCTTACCTTTGGACGGAGGATTCTTATCTATTGCTGTTCTACTCCTCAGCACAGTTGTCAGCCTTTTGCATCACTGAAGGCTACACTGATGCTTAATTCCTAATGAGTTATCTTAATGGGATTCTACACACTACACTAAATTATATTGCCTCACTGTTAATCACAGGGTGCTTTGATTGCTCAATGGAAAAAAAAAGATTTTAACTATACTTTGAACTTGGCTGTTTTAAGGAAATTTAAAGACATAACAGCATAAAAATGTTGCCTAACATAAAAAAAAAAAAAAACATTGGTTTTCTTAGCTGTAAAGAAAAAAGAGTACAGGCCTTTTTTATATAATCAATTCAAAGTTTATATATATATATATATAAATATATAATATATATATATTAGATTATCTTATTAATATATATGTGGATATGCCCTCTAAAGTGTAAATTATGTGTCTTTCCAAAATTTACAGAGTGAAGACTAAACTTCCGATTTAATGGCTCTTTGGAAATACTATCTGGGGTCATTGGTCACAAGGTTCGGGCATGTGAAATGGGGTTAGTACCTTCATGTGGACAGGCACAAGTGATAACCCTTCCTTTATGTTCTCCTGGCTGCAGAGATGGCTCAGTGGTTAAGAACTAAGTGCCTAGTACCTTCGTCTTGGAGTTGCAGCCTCCAAAACCAAGAGGTGCTGTTTAAGCAGTTCAGGATTATAGCAGTCAGCTGTAGCAGTCAAAATTAACCACTACTTGGACTAGAACATTAAAAACAGTGAATTATCTGTTTCTCACCACTGAGAAGCTCATTTCTGATGATTAAATTCTTTGTATGTAAATATGTTCAGAAACAGTAGACTGCATTATGCCCATACTACGTTTCAAACATGCAGTAAAGGTGGTTGATGCCCTTCCCTCTTCCTTATCTGCATTCACACCTTCCTCAGCAAGGAAGTGAAGACGATTAGGAAGGAAGCAGGGACAACAGATTCTATCAGTTACATTAGGCCCTCAAAAGATTGACCAAGTACAAAGTGGCAGCTTTCAAACTCTGTATCCCTAACAACATTATCATCAACAATAACAACTGAAATCAATAGAACATCTTCTTCATGTGTGACAGACTGGTAATGATGGAGAATGTAACTAAAACCTAATGAAAAATGTTCTCTTAGACAAAGTATGTGGAACCACACTTAAAATAATTTTAAAAAATCAGGCAGCTGTAAAAAAGAATTCTGCAGTGGATGTTTTTTATAGGAAACATTCAAGCATTCAGAGTCAATTGTCGTCTTAAAAGATAAACAATGCCATGACACTGTGGTGATTGGTCGCCCCATTCTCAAAATCACAGTAAAACCTACTGAGTCCTTTTAATGTTTTTTTTTTATTTTTTTATTTTATTTTACGATATAATTTAATTTTACATATCAGCCACGGATTCCCTTGTTCTCCCCCCTCCCACCCCGCTCCCCTTCCCCCAAGCCCACCCCCCATTCCTATCTCCTCCAGGGCATATATACACAATGGAATAATACTCAGCAGAGAAAAACAATGACATCATGAGGTTTGCAGGCAAATGGATGTATCTAGAAAAAATCATCCTGAGTGAGGTAACCCAGACTCAGAAAGACAAACATGGTAATTTTTTTTTTGTATGTTCATGTGTCCAGAGCTGCTGACTTGGGACTGGACAATCTGTGTAAGTTGATCCCTATAAGAAATGGAATTTTTTCTGTCTTTGTAGCCATACACTACCTTCATCTAGGGACAGGACCATGTGAAATTTCCCATGTCCACACTGGCATGAAACTGGTG
>CABHPQ010169888.1:28818-50139 GCA_902168405.1 Peromyscus aztecus
AACAGAGACTGTTTTTGTTTTATTTTATTTTATTTTATTTTATTTTACTTTTTGACCTTGAGACATGCAGAGAGAGAGTGAGAGAGAGACACAGACAGAGACTGAGAGAGAGAAAGAGCATATGTGTGTGTGTGTGTAATGGCTATACATGTTCCTGGCAGTATACATACCTTTGCATATATGCATGTAAACGCGTGTTCATTCTTGCAGAGAAGTGATAGTCTGATGTTGGTTGTCTTTCATGTCTCTCTGTGATATAGTGGTATTCTATTTGTACTGAAATGTGATTTTATTTGTATGTTAATAAATAAAGTTGCCTAGGGGTCAGAGCTATTAGCAAGCCATAGCGAAAGCTGGTTGTGGTGGTGCATGCCGGTAGGATTTGCTGGAGGTGCATGCCTTTAATCCCAGCACTTGGGAAGCAGAGCTAGGCAGATCTCTGTGTGTTCAAGGATACAGCCAGCATTGGAGACACACACTCCAATGTGTGTCTGGAGGTCTGTACAGACAGGCAGTGACGAGGCAGTCACGTAGTTGGGTTTATGACCAATGAGAAGGCAGAACAGAACTCTATTTAAAGACGAACACACAGGAAGTAGCTCTTTTTTCAGAGAGGTCTCTTGGTGGAAGAGGCTAGCCAGCAGCAGGTGGGTAAGGCTCTTAGCTCTGACCTCTTGGGCTTTTATCTTTACATTGGCTCTGTGTTTCTTATTTAATAAGACGATTCGTTACATCTACACTGTGACATTTTTGAGACTCTCTCTCTCTCTCTCTTATTGAACCTGGAGATTACTCATATAGCTAGGTCAGCTCTATTTATATACCTATCCCTGCTCCCCCAGCAATGTGGACACAAATGACAAGAATTCATATTAGTGCAGGAACACAAGCTTCTTCATGCTTGCTTAGCAAGGCACTTTGCCATCCAAACTTAGTTTTATTATTTGTATCTGTTAGTTGTACAATGTAATGATTTCCATCATATTTTGTCACATTAATTCAATGTATTTGTACTTTAGTTATATGTATTTGTACTTTTGGACCTCTATAGACTGCTTATTATTTCACTTAGGAATAAGGAACAAAAAGTATTAGGACTTTTATCTGAATGTGGTGGTACATGTTTGTAATCCTAGTGCTTCACGGGCTGAGGCAAGAGGCTAATGTGTTCAAGATCTTTTTCAAAACAAAAGACAACACACACACAAACAAAATTCCACAAAAAAGTAAAAAACTAATAAAACAAAAAATAAGCACTGTTTTAAAAATATTTTATCATATTAATCTTTTCCTTTTTAATTAAGAATTTTTTATTCATTTTATATACCGATCACAGATTGCCCTGCTTCCCTCCTCCTGCCCCTCCAGCCTCTATCCCATAGAATCCCCCATTCCCTCCTACAAGAAGGTAAGGCCTCTCATGGGGTAGAGGCAGGTCCAAGCCCCTCCCCCGCCTCAAGGCTGTGTGAGGTGTCCCACCATAGGTAGTGGGCTCCAAAAAGCCAGCTCATGCACCAGGGATAGATTCTGATTCTACTGCCAGGGGGTCCCTTAACCAGATCAAGCTACACAACTGTCTGGCTTATGCAGAGGGCCAATTCCAGTCCCATGGAGGCTCCACAGGTGTTGTTCTATATTCCATGAGTTCCCACTAGTATGGTTTGGTTGTCTCTGTAGGTTTCCCCATCATAATCTTGATGCCCCTTGCTCATAGAATCCTTCTTTTCTCTCTTCGACTGGAATCCTGGAGCTTGACCTTGTGTTTGACTGTGGTTCTCTGCATCTGCTTCCATCAGTTACTGAAGAAAGGCTCTATGATGACCATTAGGGTATTCACTAATCTGATTACTGGAGTAGGCCAGTTCAGGCACCCTTTCCACTATTGCTATAGTCTAAGTTGGGGTCATCCTTCAGGATTCCTGGGAACTTCCCTAGCACCCAGTTTCTCCCTAACCCCATGTTGTCTCCCTCTATCATGGTATCTCTTTCATTGCTCTCCCACTCCATCCCTGTTCAGGCTCGACCATCCTGGTCCCTTATTTCTCATGCCCCATGCCCTACCCTCCATTGCCCACCCCTCATCCCCAGTTTACTCATGGAGATCTCATCTATTTCCCCTTCCCAGGGTGATTCATCCCTCTTAGGGTCCTCCTTGTTAGCTAGCTTCTCTGGAGCTGTGTTTTGCAGTCAGATTATCCTTTGCTTTACATCTAGTATCCACTTATGAGTGAGTACATACCATGTTTGTCCTTCTGAATCTGGGTTATTTCAGGGTAAAATTTAAAATGAAAAAAAAAAAAGAATAATGAATCTCAATGAAATCTCAAAAATGTAATATAAAAATCTTATTGTTGAGACTGGAGAGATGGCTCAGTTGCTGCATTTGCTGCTTGCTGATCTTGCAGAGGACCCAGGTTGTGTTCCCAGCACCCACATTGTGGGGCATACCCACCTGTAGCTCCAGTTCAAAGAAATCTGATGCCTTCTTTGGACCTTTTTCTGAACTATGAATGAACATGCCATATGCATACATGCAGAAAGTATTCAAAATTAATAAGAAGTGAAATACTTTTAAAAACATCTCAATCAAGAGTTCTCCTGCTGAGACCCAAACTAAGTTGCTATTAAAACAGAAATGTTCCACTGAACAATGGACCTGACACTCAGAAACCGATCTGTTCTGTTTATTAGAACCTGTCATGAAGATCTTGAAGGAATCACTTACTCTTCATACATGAATTACAGAAGAATCAGAATTTCTTTCTAAAGGTACTTAAATTGTGTTTATTGACCTAAAGTTTCTTAATCCCCCCCTTCTCACTCTTTACTGTCATAAGGTTCTCCATGACCAGCATTCCCATTCAGTGAGGTTAAGGAAGCCTATAAGAAGGAGCTGACTTCCTTCTGACCACAAGTGATGATCAAGAAATGTCAACAGACATGAAACCCTAGGCAGCCTCTCATGAATTGCTCCTCCCATCCTCCTTCCCATGTGTGTGAGACTATATAGGAACACAGTGCATAGATGAAGATCAAAATCTCAGAACTACTTCACTAGTAATGTAAATAATTATACAATGATGTGTAATGTTTATTTTATCCAAGGTAGATGATTCGTACAGTGAACTAAATGAAATAATACTATTCTAAGTAGTTTACCTATACAGTGGAAATGACTCTTCAATTTCAAATGCTCACAGTCTTTGCCTTTAGAGTGCTTCACTGTTGTGCTTACATATCAAACTTGTCAAATTGCTAGTGGAAAGTTACTGTATTAAAAGGATTCATGTGTTCCCATATGGTAGTTTATATTGCCTATTCCGACTACATGGCCATTGGCATTTCTATGTAATTTTAAAATTACAAATGTGTGGATAGTGATGATATCCACAAAGTAATTTATTTACAGTATTTATTCTGCTGTGCTCTACTGTCATTTAAGGTACACTTTACGTGCTAATATGCCACTTTGTATTTGTTAATTTAGAAAGATACTTCAGCATTGGACCTATTTCAATTACTGTTTAGACATTTCATTTAGCTACCTTGTATCAAAAGCCCAAAGCAATTATTACTAAATCTATATGCAAGTCATTTTTTGAAGTAGTCAATAGTGGGTCAATCATCAGTTTAAAAACTGTACTGTGCATATGTGTCATATTGAGCTATTTGAAAACAAGTAAGCGTGTTCAAAATTAATCATAAGGGACAAGATATGATCATCATATGCATACAGAAATTAAAGTGTATAGCACAAAGAATTGAAATGAGTGATCCAAGGCCCCAGCTGTTTACCTGTAGATCCATGAATGTCTGCCATTTTTATTTCTATATTGTATCCATGATGAAGTGATCTTGTCTAATAGACTCAAAGCCAGTTACCATAACTGACTAACCTAATGTAATTACTTGGAATCAGCAAAAATCACCTCTATTATCTGAAGCAGGGTTCATTTGACATTTCTGAGTTTTAAAAGTCATGTCAACCCAACATCAATAATCATTTCAGAAAATAGATCCTTCAGAATAATGTGTCTGCTAGGAAGGGAGAAAATCTTGTTCTGTTTTGTTTTTTTTTTCCCCCAAAATAAATGGCTCTGCAGCATTAGCAACGTGTGCTCCCAGGCACCCTCTGAACCTGAGGGCTGTTTCTTCCATCTCTTAGGCAAGCCTGAGATGTTGAGATAGTCAAGTTCAGAGGACTGTTACTACTCTCTTGCAGACTTTTCTGTTGTCTCACCGCCCACCTCCTTTTCCTGTAAACCTCTGGAGTTTTTCTTACTCTTTGCTCATACGATTGCAAGATATAGTCTATATAAAATGGGAGCCACCGTGGTGTCCTGTTTCTTTTTTGTATTGATGTCATCAAATGCCAATGACTAGATAATTTGAAATTAAGAGCAATTTATTGGTTCACTTTCCTGCTTTCTGGGAAGTTGAAGATTGAGATCTTTTCCTACTTCACTGTTTTCCTTGCTTCCTCATCAATGATAAAAACTGAAAACAGGAAGGGGTTGATTCACTTCCTGTGTTGTGTTGATAATTCCTAATGCTAATGAATATAAGTAAAAGAGGGAATATGGCTGAATAAGCATTTGCATCCAAGTTGAAAGGCAGAGTTTGAGCCCTTTTATTGTCTCATGGGGAACATCTACACTAAACTACAATCTAAAATAGCAACTTTCAGATGTTGTCACTAAAATTCCAGCCTAATCCTAGGTAAAGGCAGGACTGTTCAAGAAGGGAGACTCCCTACCCCAATTCAATTCCCATTTAGAGACTTCCCTTTCTAATGCAGCTCTTATGTCCAGACTGGATGCCTGTATATGTTTTGTAAAGGAAATTTTGTCACTGTGAGGTCACTGTTGGCTATAATTACATAAATTAAGGTGACATCAGAAAGTAAGACAACCTTATGGGGCTACCATCATGTATATGAGCCAGTTTCGACAGATATGCCATGGAGGAGTATCCAAACTGTCAGAATGTCAACCAGTTTCTACAGTAATCTTAGAAGTATTCATTTGAAACAGTAGGTGACAAGATACTCATAATTTTGTGCCAAAAAAGAAGCTTATCTAAGAGACTAAAGAAATGGCCCTCAGTTTCAGATGGAGCCTGGGAACACATGCTGCTAATGCTACCGAGTTATTTCTTCAAGAAAAAAAAAATTCTCCATATCTGGCACATCATTTTGAAGGGTCTATTTTCAGAAGTGATTATTGATGTAGGGTTGACTTCATCTTTGAAAAATCAGAAATATCATATACTCACACCCTGCTTCAAATAATAGAGCTGTGTATTTCTGACTCCAGGAAATTATAAGCTAACTTAAAGCATTATATATTAAGTTTATCTTCTTAGTCTGGATTTCCTCATTACATTTTTAATAAGGAAAATCAAATGTTCCATTCCCAAGCATGAATTCACTAGTCCAACGATAATAAATATCATTTATTTCTCAAAATAAATGCATAGAAATACAGTGTAACTTAGCAAGTGGCTTCCTAAATCATATTTCCGCCCCCCACCCCCACCCCCGGGAGGGCAGTATGCCATGAGGCTGGCCTTAACTTTGTGATTATGGAGATTTGGAATATTGCTGATACAGAGCCAAATAGTCTTGAACTATCCTTGGTTTCCTTAATAACTATCTATTGTTCAGCTCTGTGTCTTACCTAACAACTTTTCAACTATCATTCAAAGCCCTGGGCATGTATTAACATGACAATAGCTTCCATAAATACAGAAGCTGGGAATGTTACCACACAAAGCATTTTTCATGCTTTCCCATAAACCACCAACCTAACGTGTTTGCCTAAGAGTTGAGTAAATGCCTTGACTTATGACTTGTGGGTCAATGTGAAAATCCATGTCAAAGCTTCCAAAATGGAGTGTGTATATTTGGATAACAGGAAGTCATATTCTGAGGCAATGGCCATAAATATGAGACTGAAAGTAAACTAAACTGTCACTTTCTCTCTGGAAAGAGCTGTGCTTTACAGACGACTTGGATAGTCTTCAGGAGAAAGGAACTTAAAGCAAAACTTAATTGAAAATGCTTTTTTGGTTCACTGAGGTTTTTTTTTTTTTTTTCCCTACTTTGGGCGGGGTGTTTTGGATGCATAGAAAGATAAGATGTGCCACTGAATTCTGCTTTGAAATAAACAAGGCCAATGGGAAGTAGGTGACAAAAGTTTTTCAGAGAAACAAGAAACAGCATATCTAAAACATACACACAACACACACGTTTTGCAACTAGCAAAATCTGAAAATGATACTCTCTCCTGTGTATTTCCAGCATTATTGCTTGTGAACACACATGTTGAGTTCCCCTGGAATTACAAGGCCGTACATGACAACTGTGCATCGTGTGCCCTGGCATTCTGGAAACCCACCTCTACTGATGGTTAGGAATGGCCCCAGGCTGGTGCCCATGTCTGCTCACGCACCCAGTTTCCTTTTTATTCTTATTTGTGTGTATGTGCTTGTGCTTGTCAGGCCTCCCTGAGTGCAAGTGCTTGAGGAGACCAGAGGGGTCAGATGATTGGGAGCTGTGGTTGCAGGTGTTGTGGGAGCCCTCTCCACTATCCACCTCCCTAATCTCGACCAGCCATCCTACTGCCCGCCTGACCATGTGGTTGCTGGGAACTGGACTCAGGTCCTCTGCAAGAGTAATAAGTACCTGTCAGCCATCTCTTTTGCTCCAGCCCTGTAGGAGAATTCTTAATCTAAATGAATCATAATCTTAATAGTCGTCCTTCTCTTTAGATTATTTCTGAGATAGATGACTACTGATTCTAAAGTTTTATGTGTGTACATTTTCTAATTGATTCAGCAATGTGGAAACACAAAACTGTATGTTCTACAGTAACGATTCCACCTCTGCTGCTTTCAGGTAAACAAAATATAAGCATAATCCAGGGTCTATAATCTGCAAAACCCACACCTAGAACATTCCTTAAATGTGTTTCATCATATCACTACATTAAAATCAGGTTAAATCTTTCCACCAATATTTCAAAGAAGTGCTCATTCAAACACTAAATCAAATTAAAATCCAGTCATTGGAGATGAATTTGTTAAACGACTCTCAGTGCAATGTGATACCATTGAAGTGTTTAAAAGCAAAAGGACAACCTTTGGGTCTCTCTGCTACTTTTGTGAACAGTTAAAAACAAATTTGAGTTTGTGGAGAAATTTTCTTGTCTGATGGTGACTGACTTGCATTATATCCCTGTGTCGTGTCTTTGTCTTTTTTCTGGAGGTTCCTCTGATTTCTGTATTTTTGGTAACTCCAGTTCAGTTCACTAACATTGAACTTGAGTCTCTCTTTAGGAGTGTTTCATAGGTTTGACTCTTTAATCTTCTGCTAAAAGTTTTTTGCAGTTTTTGCCTCTGGCACCTCAACGCAGCTAGATTTATGGAGTTACTTTACTCTGAAAGGCACAGTACAGTGGAAACTCTTCCTTTCATGAACAGTAGAAGCTCAGGGACAGAGGGCACGGGTCCCTTGACATAGCTAGAACTTATGTTCATGTTTGTGGTTTTGGTTTGGGAGAATTTGTGCATGTTTGTTTCTGTAGTTAAGAGTGACCATTAACTCCTTATCCTCTTAACGCCAACTCAAGGGTGCTTGGTTTAAAGAAAATGTGTGCCCTACCCATGGCTGAGCATTTTCTTTTCTTCCAATATTAAGTTCTGTTGATTGCATTTCCCCCAAGTCTTTGCTTCCTGAATCTGCTAATTCACTTTGGGAGCTGGGATGGAACATAGCACATGAAGATGTCAAAGAATGTAGAAAACAGTGAGAGAATTTTAAGCTGGTATTTTTTTTAAAGCAAATATGTACTTTTCATTAAAAATAAAAATTTTATGAACAAAGATCCATATTTACTTTATAAAATACCATCAACAAATTATGGATCTTCAAGTGAGTAAAAGACAACTCCTTAGATTATAATAGGAAGAAATATATATATAAACATCAATAGAAAGTAAATTATAGATATTAGTTATTTTACAATGGAATGTGATGCCTCCATGTTTGTAAAGGAAACATGTGGTTTTCAATGTTAATCTTTGTAACAAACAATTTCAAAAGTTATACTTTCTCATCTGGGCATGATTTATAAATTCAGTCTGCATATCTCAGACTTTCCAAGTTATTAGCAAAAATGTCAGGAACAGGGTTGCATTCTCTTGTGGTTTCATTATTGATTAATAGAATTTGGACTCAGATTTCTAATTGTGTTTTAAGTCTCTCTCTCTCTCTCTCTCTCTCTCTCTCTCTCTCTCGCGTGTGTGTGTGTGTGTGTGTGTGTATGACCTACAGACCATACTACCCAAGTGGAGGTCATAGCATAACCTTGATGATCATCTTTTTTCTCCTAGTTTGAAATGTAGTCTGTTGATATTTGCTACTTGCATACACCAAAGCCATCTTGCCTACAAGTTACTGCTAATTCTCCAGCCTCTGCCATCCATCTCACCAAAGAAATGCTGGTATTACAGATAAATGTATGCTTTCATAGTAGACCTCTAAGCAGATTGGGAATCCAAAATCTGGTCATAATATTTGAGTATACCCAATAGGCCATCTTCAAAATCCTTGGATTCCTAATCAATGATTTTAGTAATTGATAATATGTTTTATTTTTATTTAGTTTGCATATTATTTAGTAATTAAAGAAAATCACAGAAGCATATAGCCATTGTCTCACAAGTAAATAATTCTAGCTTCTACATAAAAAACCCAGACTTTACAGACATATGCTAAACGTGACTGTAATCAATTGTAGATACATGAAGCTTCCAAGTACCAGACAACAGTATTTTTTTTCATTGATTTTTTTTTTTTATTTGTGTCACTGACAACTTGTAGTATTCTAAACTCTTGTAAGGAAGGACCTAGCATCACGTTTCTCAGAAAGTTTTATCTGATTTTTTTCGGGGGGAGGGGATCTTTGGCATGACTTCACTGGCATAGCAACAACAGAAACTGTAAATACAGTTAGGCAATTTGTAATTATTTGGATCTAATTGTTTTTTTTTTTCTTTCTTTCATTGCAGAGACTGTTGCAGGTGTAAAAATGCACCTGCAAATGTGTGTGCATTTCCCTTTGTCCCAATTGCCTTGTTTTTTTTTATTATTCAATATGTTTTATTCTTTACACAAAATACAAACAGCATATGTAATTTTTTAATCCTTCATTATATCAGATTTATTTCAAATCTCATTTAATTACTCTTTAAAATTTCAAAGTTTGAAAATTACTTTCATGGATACAATGTAATGTGAGTGTATCTTCATTCTTATCCTTCCATATCAGACCTACTTTGCTACACAAGTATTCTCCCTCCTACTTCCATGTCTTGTTTTGTTTTGCATGTCTTGCACAAGTAACCATGGCTCTTGCGTGTTTATATCTACATCACCCATGTCATATCTAGATCACAGAATTTCACAGGACTACTTACTCCCCATGGACTAGCTTTGGTATTTGCTGGGTCTTGAAGGGAGTAATGTAGATTCCGTTTTACAGTTATGCTCAAACATCATATGCTTACCTTACATATACCTAAACACCATGGACCATGAATACACAACTGTCAGTGGCTTAGTAAGAGAGAACTTTCTGAAGTTGCTAGTGTCATTGAGCAACTTCTGCTTTATATTTTATTTACAAGAAGGAAAGAGACAGTGTGAAATAAGAATCAATGATGTACATGATAATAAGCTAAAGAATATGTAGACACACTGCCTCTACAATATTAATATGTGTATCTTTAGCCTTCTGTTGCTAGAGTTTTTCTGGTTCTGTCTGGCCCATGGTCAGGACAAATCTGCCAGTCCTGCAGCTGCTAAAACCCAACCAAGTAAACACACAGAGACTTGTATTACTTGCAAACTGTATGGCCGTGGCAGACTTCTTGTTATCTAGTTCTTCTATCTTAAATTAACCCATTTCTATTAGTCTATACTTTGCCACGTGGCTCATGGCTTACCAGTACCTTACATCTCCCTTGTCATAGCGGCAGCTATCAGTGTCTCTCTGCCTCAGCCTTCCACTTTCCAGAATTCTCCTCTCTGTTTATGCCGCCTATACTTCCTACCTGACTACTGGCTAATCAGTGTTTTATTTATTAGAGCAACACGTTTAACATACAGAACATCTCACAGCAGCCTTCAGAACCACAATCACTGGCCAGGGATTCTTTTTGCAGTAGATGTTAGAATACAGAGATCTGCCTTGTTTTTATGTGTGTTAGTTTGTTTGTCTGTTTTGTTCTCTGGCATAAGGTCTCTTCATTGGCTGGGAGATTCCCATTAGCTAGGCTCCTTATCACTGAACCCCAGGATTCTCCCTTAAAGGATGACAAAAGTTCTGTTCTCACCTGATATTTGCCACCATTCGCTGTCATAAAAACCAAACGAGTTGGGTTTTTCTCTTTCTTTCTGGCTTGCTTGATTGGTTTCTTGCTGTCTATCTTTCTTTTATGAAAAGAGTTGTGGAGCTTGAACTCGGGGTTTCAAGCTTGAACAGCAAACACTCTGCTGATTCAGCCATTTCCCAGTTCTCATTTTCTTTCCCAAAAGGCTAGTCTCATCTGCTCTATTCAGATGTATGAGATGTGTAATTTGAATGTTAATTTCAAATACCAGTTGCACTTCAGATGCACTAACTTTATCTGGAGAAATTATTGTACCTTTGTTTTCTTTATTTCAGGTTAAACACATTCATTAAATTTACCTAAAAGTTTAGAGTAGAAAGAAAGCATGAGATGGAAAGTGAGATTTTTATTGGAAAACACTATTATCTGCTAAACAAATGGTGGAAGAATATTTTCAGTTGAGATTTAATTGTTTCTTATCACACATTGTCATTTTAATCTCTTCTTCACTATTGAATATTATAGTAGTTTTACTGAAAGCAAATCAGGCTACAATACTCAGTCCTGTTATTTAATATTTGCATGCTTTTGTATTTGTTTTACAAAGTATTCTTTCTTTTAAATTACTGCATATTTTGCTTGGTTGGTAGCTTTTTTGCTGAATATCAAAGTCAGGGTCTCCTGTATGCTAACCAAGTGTTTTATCACTGAGCTTCGCCCTGACTCCTTTTGTTGCCTTTGTTCCTAGAAGATTTAAACTTCTGGCATCAAAGCTTGGGTGTCATATCTGCTGTTCTCTCTCCTTTAGTCTGAATTAACTGAAGATCACACCTTAACAATTGCTTACTGTGTCCTCAGCAGTCATTCCTGGCTGTGTGCATAATGGAATAAAAGCTTCTCTGTTGTTGAATGCGAACAATGTCAAGATGATTGTTTGCATAAGCCCTAGAATCAGGGAATTTTAAAGTCATTAAACCTTGGTTGACTGGAAGAAGAAAGAATCCCTTTCATGCTAGCTCACAGCATTTGTCAAGTGTGTGAAGTCATAGATTTGAGCTTAAATGAGCATCAATAGCCATTTTAATCAGTTTGATGAAATTATTTCAATGAATTTGGATTTATTTCCTCATTACTGGGATGAAGCACTAAGCTATCAATCAAATCCTAATGGGTTATTAAGATGACAAAACCAATCCATTTGTGCCTGGATATTTTGACTGTTTTAATTATGCGCTCTATCAAAACTTACTGATTTAAAATTTTATTTGGTATTCTATAACTTGATGAAGATGCCACAGTGATTTCTGAAAAAAACATCACCTTTCACAATTGGTTCATGAAGTATTTTGAAGCTCTTTTTCCTTGTGTTTTTGTTTCTTAGGTATAAATTATACTAAATATGTGTAGATAATATAACCAGTGACCAAGTATAAATACTTGGAAAATAGAGGTATTGGGAATTTTCCAGGTTCCTCTTAGACTTAGCTTCTGTGTTAGTTGGATTACCAATATCTTAAGATGTTAATGATTTGACCTAATGACTTTTCTTACATACATATATGTCTATACATACATGTATGTGTGTTTGTGTGTGTGTGTGTGTTTGTGTGTGTGTGGTTTGCTATTTCATCTTTGTTTTCCTCAATGAAGTTTTCAAAGCATCTTTTACTTAAAATCTGTACTCCTGATTATATAACTTATAATGCAGAACTGAATCTTTAGAAAAAATTGATGATGTCTCAAAAACAACATTTAATAGCAATGATAATCACCTACACAATATGATAAATTGTAAGATGAATTGCTAAACGGTCTTATTAATAAAAATCCAGAGGCAGATACTGGTATGAAAATTGAAAGATCAGAGGAATAGGACAAGCCACAGCCAACCTCACCTTACCAATTCCTCAGCATCCAGAGAGAACTACCTCCTTTATACTCATGCCTATATACCTTTCTGTGCCCTGCCATCTTACTTCCTCTCTCCGCCAGCTATATCACTTCCTCTTTCCACTCAGCTCTATCACTTCCTGTCTATCTGTACAGACCTCCAGACCTCTATGATTAACTAGTGCTGGGATTAAAGGTATGTGCCACCATGACTGGCTGTGTTCCCAGTGTGGCCTTGAACTCACAAAGATCCAGATGAATCTCTGCCTCCCAAATGCTAAGATTAAATGCATCTGCTACCATTGCCTGACCTCTATGTTTAATATAGTGGCTGGCTATGTCCTCTGATCCCCAGATAAACTTTATTGGAATTCACAAATAAAATATCCACCTCAATAAATGCTTTATTATTTTGGTTTGCTTCATTAAGAAATTTACAAGTGGGTGAAATAAGAACTTTCCTGAGACTTTGTGCAGGGCAGAAATTAATATGATAATAAAGTTAGGTAGACCGGATAAGCCAGAGAAGAAAACTTCTATGTTATTAAAATAAGAATTTATAACTAGTAAAAACTGTGTGCGTGTGTAGGGGGGTGCTGGTAAGAAGACAACAAATCATGCACTTAAGAAAAGTAAATGTCTTGTCAAAATGATGTCTAACATGGTGCTTCACCTTTGTTTCCTTGAGAGAAAATAAATGATGCATAAGTATATATGTGAACATATATTCACATATAGAGTAATGAAATGCACAGTATTCATCATTAATGAGCAACCTTTCCTTAATTTATAGCTGGGTTAAAAATTAATTAGGCATTCATCACTGGAAAACTTTCACTTAATTACAATGAACCAAAGGCCTGAGTAGTTGTATTATAGAGAAATGTGGATCTTAATTCATGATTAGTTTGATACTGAAAATAAGTAGATGAAATTATTGCATTAGCCACTCACCTAGATGAGGAGATAAAGGATTAGTCAGTTGGGACAAAGGCTGGTAATGTGTTACTAATATATTATGCTGCCTGGATGAATTTAGAGAACCCACATTTTATTAAGAATTTTTCATTTATTTATACTGGCAACATTTTATACATTTATTAATTTACTTGTGGAAGGGGTTGGAGAGCACATGACAGAGGTCAGAAGATGATATCTTGGAGCCATTTCTCTTCTTCACCATGAATGGTCCCAGGATCTAGCTGAGTTCATCAGAATTAGTGACAATTTTCTTTTTC
The DNA here is from genome assembly GCA_902168405.1 of Peromyscus aztecus. Lineage (NCBI taxonomy): Eukaryota > Metazoa > Chordata > Mammalia > Rodentia > Cricetidae > Peromyscus > Peromyscus aztecus. The sequence goes on from CABHPQ010169888.1 coordinate 42,342, forward strand.
TTTTAAAATATGAAGACGTTTTTAATGAAACTTTCATTTTCAGTTCTTGAAACATATTGGAGGGCCGAATGGCCAACTTGATTTTAGGGACTGCAAATGTCTCATACAGAGTTATATGTGTTTATATACATGTAAATTTTACCTTTTTTTAATTTTTCTTTATTAAGAAATTTTCTACTCACTATACATACCACCCACAGATCCTACCTCCTCCCTTTTTCCACCCTCCAGCCCTCTTTCCCAAGCCACCCCACATCCCCCAAATCAAGGTCTCCCTTGGGGAGTCAGCAGAGCCTGGTTCACTGAGCCTAGGCAGCTCCAAGCCCATTTCCATTGCACCAAGGCACCAAACTGCAGGCACTGGACTCCCAAAAGCCTGCCCATGCACCAGGAATGGATCCCGATCCCCCTGCCTGGGTGCCCCGCAGACAGTATGAGCCAAACCACCATCTTCCATATCCAGAGAACTTAGTCCAGTCCCATGGGGGCTCCACAGCCACTAGTCTACAGCTCATGGGCTTCCACTTGTGTAGCTGGTCACCTCTGCACGTCTTCCCATCATGATCTCGACATCCCCTGCCTGCAGAATCCCTCCTCTCTCTCATCAATTGGATTCCTGGAGTTCAGCCTGGGTCCTGGCCTTGGATCTCTGCATCTGCCTCCATCAGTCACTAGACAAAGCTCTATGATGACAGTTAGGGTATTTGCTAGACTGTTCACCTGAGTAGACCAGTCCAGGCACCCTCTGGACCACTGCCAGCAGTCCATCTTACACCTGTCAGAATGGCTAAGATCAAAAACACTGAAGACTGCTTATGTTGGAAAGGATGTGGAGATTGTACAGCCACTCTGGAAATCAGTATGGCGGTTTCTCAGAAAACTGGGAATAAGTCTTCCTCAAGACCCAGCTATACCACTCTTGGGCATATACCCAAGGAATGCTCAATCTTACCACAAGGACACATGCTCAACTATGATCATATCAACATTATTCGTAATGGCAAGAACCTGGAAACAACCTAGATGCCCCTCAACTGAAGAATGGATAAAGAAAATGTGGCACATATACACAATGGAGTACTACTACACAATGATACCATGAAATTTGCAGGCAAATGGATGGAACTAGAAAATATCATCCCGAGTGAGGTAGCACAGACTCAGAAGGACAAACATGGTATGTACTCACTCATAAGTGGATACTAGATGTGAAGGAAGAGATGGCCAGACTGCAACCCACAGCTCCAGAGAGGGTATCTAACAGGGAAAGACCCTAGGATGGGTACACGGATGAGCCAGCAAAAGAGAAGTGGATGAGATCTACATGAGCGAACTGGGGGTTGGGGTGGTGGCAGAGGGTGAGGAGTGGGGGATGGGAACAAAGGGGAATGTAAGACTCGAGCTGGAACAGGGACAGAGTGGGAGGGCAGGGAGGGAGATACCATGATAGATGAGGACATCATGGCAAAAGGAAGAGGCAGGGTGCTGGGGAGGCAATTTTCTTCATGCATCTAGCCATTTCTACACTATTTTCTTTTTTGAATAGAATTACACCATTCTTACTTTTCATGTCTTACCTGAACAGCTTCTATGCCCCCCTCCTTCATTAGTGACCTGTAGTTCTCACATGTGGGGTCCATTGAGATTTCCCACTTCCACGTTAGCATGTTGTCATCATTCAAGTCGTACTTAGGCAGCTACATTGTTGAAGCATCATGGGTGTATCTTCCCTGTCATTGCTTGAGGACAAAATCTCATAAGACTTCCCAGTCTTCTAGCTCTTACAATATTTCTGCTCCACCTTCCAGGATGTTCTCTGAACTTTAGACATTATAGATATATGCACCGCACACCAAGATCAGATGATCTCTGCAATGTTTATGTCTATGGTTTTTCTGTGATGCCCCGTTAGCTGGAGAGAGATGCTTCTTTGGTGAGAGGTAAAAGCAGTGCTTATCTCTAGATATAAGGATATGTTTTAGAGTGCAGTTATGATTATGTTGTTCTAGTGTAGTATTGATAATGGGATATCCTCTAAACTTCATAACCTCGCTAGCTCTAGATAGTTGGCCAAATTTTAGTATCAGGAATGATTTTTCTCATGTTGAGTAGGCCTCAAATCCAGTTAGATAGCTGTTGGTTAACACCAAGATGTGCATGCCACTATCATGACAATAGGGACATCTTGTTATGCTAGTATTTATTGTGGTTTTTTAAGCTTCACAGTTGGGTCAGATGATTGATTGCTTCCCCCTCATGGCAGCGTTCATTGAACTTCTAGCACTATGAAAGCCACATCCCACAAAAGAGACTTTCAGTTTAAATTAAATACTAAGCTGAAATGGATGGTGTCTTTAGCCAAAGGAACTTAACTTTAGTCTCAGAGAGGCAACTATGGGAAGCATTAGCCTATATTTTTGGGGGAGTCACTTGGGCAAAACAGATCAATGGCTTGAAATGAGGTTTCGTATGCCCATTACTGGGGGTTTTGTCATCTGGTCTACAGATCCTGTCAGCCCAAATGGAATAATTTCATTTAAGATGCACGTATATGTATAAGTATATTATTCCTTCACTGTTATTTATGCCTTCTGCTCCCTTCTCCATTTCTATTGACTTGCCTCACCCATTCTGCATTTCTCATTTGTTCTTTCATATCACCTGTATCCTATTTTTTTTTCCCCACCAACCCTCCATTGGTTTCTTTTTACTTTCTGGATTTCTCAGCTACCTTAGGTTTCATACTCACATATAAAGACTGGGAGCTTGGTAATTCAGATGAGAGAAAATGCGTGCCATTTGTCTTTCTGTGTCTGGAGTGCCTCATTCAATGGAATACTCTGTGGTTCCAACAATTTACCTGCGCTTATTTATTAACACAGTTAAATAGTATTCCATCTTGATATGTGCCACATTTCACCATCCATTCATAAGTTAAAAGATATATAGGTTGTTTCCATTGTGAAAAGAGTATAAACGAACATGGCTGAGCAGATATCTCTAGAGTAGGATGCCAAGGTCTTTGGGCATTTGCCGAGGTGGTATAACTGTGTCACATAGTAGAATTAATTTTAGCTACTTGAAAATTCTCAACACTAATATTCACTGTGGTTAACGAAATCTCATAAGCTTACCTCCAGCAGGTATAGGCGCCAACAATTCAAACCCTAGGAGATGGAATCACGATTGCCTATAAGCATATAGTAGTCAGTGAGATATTAAGTTAATATCATAGACATTTCAGTAGTTATGTATTTATTTTGCTTCTGGCATTTCAATGCAAGATCCAAAATACATATAACTAACAAAAAGATCTGAATATATTGCTACAGGACATATAAATATGTTAAGGTCATTTTCTCTGGCCAATATTGGTAGAACTTGTTATTTGAAAGTCACATTTATTATTGAGAGTGTCAGAATAAAACTAGTGTCTTCTGGATCTGGAAAAATCAAGCACTTTTGTAGAGCAACTGAAATTTTATTGTTCAGCATACGTTCACTATGCTTTTGGTTTTCTAAGAAAATATGAGGATATTATCTTATCATCAAGTCTTGTTCACTGCACAAGCTTGGTATGAAAAAGAAAAGGGTCGTGTTGGATTAAATTTAAATACCACAGAGGAATATTTTAGGTTTTTGTTTGTCTGTTGTACGGAGACTGTATTTCTCAAATTATCAATACGAATTCCTGGGAGTGACCTCAGCTGAGCAGATGTATTTGCTTTGGGTTTGTTCTTCCTCAAGCTCCTAATGAGGGAGCAATTAAATCTAAAGGAGGAGAGAAAATTCAACTTCGCACAAAGTAAAGAAAAATAGTGGAAGCCACATCTCAAGAATATTTTACTAAGGCAACTACATAATTTTTAAAGGGCAATGTTTTCTCAGATGTCTAGATAAGTATCAAGCAATGTATCATATAATGCAGTACATAGTGGGAGAGAGAGAGAGAGAGAGAGAGAGAGAGAGAGAGAGAGAGAGAGAGATTTAGTAAGTAAATACACATCCTCTGCTCCACTGTGGCCTTTACAATCACTCTTGAATACTTACATACTGGACTAATCTTAACTTTTCTGTACTACCTGTTTTCTAGACGAAGTCATTACAATTGTATGCATATGATGAATTATATGAATCTCTTTTGAAAGTATTGACTAAAAACATTTATACTATAAAGTTCACTTTCTTGTCATTTGTTGTCAGAATATATATTGAAAATTTAATCAATTTATGTTTAAAGTGTTGTATAGACAGATATTAATATACTATTTATAAAGTTTCTGGAAAATATTATGGTATTTTAATCAATTTCTCATCCTTCATTTTTTTAGTCTACTAAAAGTGTAAATTACTGTGCAAACTATTTTAATAATCATGGTATATTTTAAGGAAATTATTGGAAAACAACTTCTTAATTTTATAATTATATTAATTACAGTCTTGCCATTGCCTTTGCTTTCAAATTTTAATTAAGAGTAATTTTTCTTCTTTCATATAAATTACATATCATAGTATAGGTGATGTTTTTAATGAATAACAAAAAAAGTTAAATAAAAGCTCCTTGAACTCAATGTATAGTTAGTAATATACAAATGCATAATCAACTAAAAATGTAAAAGCATGATCATCATATTCTTCAAGACTCTGATAAAATCCATGATTTGCAAGAATAGAGAACGCTATAACCGCCACCTGTGTCACTGTCATGGTACTCCTCAGGGGGCTGGAAAACAGCATGACAATTTAGAGGAACATGATGACGGAATGTGGGTTCATCTAAGAGAACAAAGTATGTCCATAGTTAATACAGGAATTCACATTTCAAGGCTTTAGAGAGCTCTAAGGATAAAAAAGAAAAAAAAAATGATGCAAAAAATTGCACAAGTCTTTAGTTAATATGCCAAACCTACCCATTTCAATATGTACTATAAAATATTACTTGGTTCATGAACTTGAGGCTGTTAATTCAGTTTTAGGTATTAACTAAGATACATTTCGTAAGAAATACTTAAATTTGCTTTCATGACAGTGAATTCAATGTCTCTATTCATGTTGGATTTCTGCACAACTAGGGATCAGAATTTAATTAATTAACAGAATGCTACTTGTGCGTTAGCCTTCTAGTCATCAGAAGAATCAAGGCTGTCAGCTAAGCTCTCTGTACCCTGTAGGTATCAGACAAGTCAAGCAATAAGATACATAACTGTAAAATATCTCAATCAAATAATTTCTGTCAATGTACGTATGAAATAGCACAGACGTTAAAAGGACTGTACTATTTATTTCTTTGTCATAATGGATGAAAGTGTTTCTTGTCATCCTGGGCAATTCATAGGCTATAAACACATTTCAGACAACAGCTCTCAATTAACTTCGAGAAGCAAGAAACAGGGTATATAGATGTGGATAGATGTTTTATTTGCCAGTTTATTCTTGATAAAGGCAATTCATCTATAGCTCTTCAGCCTGTTCATGAAATAGTAAGAAATGGCATCAAGCTTTTATGTGACATTGTATATTAAATCAGTGAGTTTCAAGTATGATGATTCCAGTCCAACGTCTTGTATTTATCACTACTGCCTGTGCAGTATGGCTGATGAAATTTCACACAAATTTCTTTCTGTTGACAAATAGTGTTGGCTTTCAAGAGAACACATTGAAAACTTGTTTGAGTTATAAATGTTGCGTACATAAGTGTTGTAAATATGAACACCTTCTGACTTGTGGTATGGTTTTGAAATATGGTATTTTTTTTTACAACATAAGCAGTAACTCAAAAATACATTTGTTCTTTAAAGAAGCTTTAAATCATGATTCTGTGTCTTAGAATGTGAGCATAATATTTGGCAATAGAATTATCTATGAGAACCATAAAGTGTGATTATAAAATAGACATCTGAATGTACCAGGCTTGTCTGACTCCCCAAGGGAAGCCTTAGCCTTTTGGAGGAGGGCATGAGGTGGGGAGGGGGGCAGGTCAGGGGTGAGGAGGCTGGTGGCAAGTGGAAGGAGGAATGAGAGGGGCTTGATTGGTATGTAAAATCAATAATTCTTTTAAATTAAAAGGACAATATGAAATAAAAAATTAAAATATATACAAGTGTACAGTCAACATTTCTTCAGTGTTTCTTAAGGGACAATACTATCCCTAGTAATGGTAAATTTATAAATGAAGACACCAGAAGGTTAAATTCAGGTGAGTTAGAAATGCAGATTTAGTATTTTAGTTTGATGTATAGTCCCCAAATAAATATTTACACAAGGAGTTAAATCAACAGAATTTAGTTATTATTAAAAATTTTTGGTTGATGTACAAACAACAGCTACAGTGAGTACACTGTGCTGGTAATTAAAATTTCTGAGGTTGATTGCTCACTCGAAAAATGTGGCATTTGTCAGTGCCCTATGATTCAATCAAGATTCTTTGTGAAAGTACATTAGAATTTTGATTATTTATGATACCTGTAATTATGTGTTGTTTGGGCAAGTCAATGCAGATGCAGTAAATTAATGCATACCTAATGAAGGTCTGCTTCAGATTTCTCAGTTCTGCAGCTAATCCATACCTGTAGAATTTAATGGTTTATTTTACATATAAAATTTTTTAAAGCCAGTATTTTTGTAACTCTTTTTGAAATTTAAAAATCCCTATATATAATGAGGCATGGAAACTTCTGATTTTATTTTTATTGGTGTTACATTATGAAAATTGTATTATTCTGATACAGTTAGAAGAATGCTTCATGAATCCATGAAATTCACATATATCAATGAAACTTTAGAAAAAATTCATAAATGAAAAGGTATTTAAAAGAGGCTGAGAATTAAAAAAAATCATTTGATAAATATATCAACCAGTAATCTAAAACTATTTGATGAAACACATTAGGTTATTGCTGTGAGAATTCAAACCAAATTCTATGTATATTATTCAAATATAACCTATTTGTCATATTATAGCCTCTATAAATTTAGAGGTTGAAACAAGGGGTACTCCAAGCAGGGATCTGGTTTTAACAGCTCTACCTGTAGATCTTGTCTTTTCTCCAGTGTGTTTAATTTGCTTTTTGTCAAAAATCAGGGATGCTTCTTTGTGTGGAGTTGTATCTGGGTCTTGATTTCTTTTCTGTTGAAAAACATGTTTTATATTTTTTGTTGTTGTTGTTGTTTTTGTTTTTCAAGACAGGGTTTCTCACTGTAGTTTTGGTGCCTGTCTTGGATCTTGCTCTGTAGACCAGATTGGCCTCGAACTCACAGAGATCCACCTGGCTCTGTCTCCCAAGTGCTGGGATTAAAGGCATGTGCCACCACCACCTGGCTAACATGTTTGTTTTTATAATGATATCATGCACACTGTTTTTAACTATGTCTCTGCAGTTTCCCTTGAAATCTGGGATTTTTTTATTATTATTCTGAATTGTTTAGGCTATGCTGGAGGTTTTGTGTTTACATGTAAGTTGGAATTCTTTTTTTTTTAAACTCGTGTGAAGAATTGTGTTGGAATTTTGATGAAGATTGCATTGAATTTGTAGATTGACTTTGGTAAGATGATTATTTTAACAATGTTAATCTCACTCTTCTGAGTATGGGGGCTCTTTTCATTTTCTGATGTCTTGTCTTCTTCAATCTCTTACTTCAGAGTCTTAAACTTTGTTTTATATAAATCTTTAGCTTGCATTGATGGAATTACTGAGGCTATTTTGAAAGGCATTGTTTCCCTGAATTCATTTTCTGCATTAATGTGTTATTCACTATGTTTGCCATTCATATTTGTAGAAAAGTATGGATTTGTTGTTGT